>JBBPBX010043858.1:0-18108 GCA_038048925.1 Garcialebias charrua
TCATTAAATACGCAATACAAAAACCGGTCGATTTCTGTATCCCCCTACTAAAAATGGACTATTCCATCTTGACATCTTCCGGGTCAGAGGTGAACTCGGGGGCTAATTCTGTGGCTAGCTGGTTGTGCTGGGTTTCTTGGATAAATCCGCAGAGAACCCCGCTGTTTCAAGCCAAATTAACGCGGCCGGAGGATTTTATTGTGTGTTTTGTGTCGACCACTCGACGGTGAGTCGTTAGTTTTATGTATTTTAGTTACTTTTCATTAAATCTGTTGACTACCTATAGAATCTTGACATCTTCCGGGTCAGAGGTGAACTGGACGCTAACTCTGTGGCTAGCTGGTTGTGCTGGGTTTCTTGGATAAATCCGCAGAGAACCCCGCTGTTTCAAGCCAAATTAACGTGGCCGGAGGATTTTATTGTGTGTTTTGTGTCACCACTCGACGGTGAGTCGTTAGTTTTATGTATTTGGGTTACTTTTATGTATAAATGCGGTGGCGACACACCCGTGTATTTGAGATTTAAAAGTGGTCTTAGGGATTAAAAGATCATTCTCTTTTTTGTTAATTTCGTGGCCGAATAGAATATATGTACGTAAAGTATTAAATAAATCCTTTGATTTTTGTAATTTCATCCTTTTAGGATCATTTTAGTTACTTTTCAGTTGGCAGTGTAGTGCAAATATTGCATAACGCTGCCGGCTACCAATTGTCGAATATAAATAGCGGATTAGATTAGCTTCCCCTAATTTTCATAAGACATTTGTGCTTTTGAAATTGTGGACCTAAAAAAATTAATAAGCGTTTTAGAAATTGTGGAACTAATTTTTTGATTAGCGTTGCCCACCACTGCTTCTTAGCATACCAAATCATCGGTGTGAGTTTACTTTCTGTTACAATTCCTGCATGTAGGAGCAGCCAAAGAAAACTAAAACACAGTGGGCAGAATGCTTGCAAAGACTCCAAAGTTGAAAGCTTTGCTCGATCAGCCCATACAGTAAAAGAGGAGCTGATCTTCAAGGATCTTGAGCTTCTATCCAAGCAAAGCTCAAATGGTATCAAATCAATTTCTGACTACCAGAAGAGTTTTTGTCATTGATGTCCATCACCTGATAGCTTGAAAGCATAGCAAGAAATTTTTTTGAATTTTCATAGAGGGAAGAAGAGTGCATTTTGTGCTCCATATTTAATGTGTGGGACACGATTAAGTAGTCTTTTGAAAATTTACCATACAGTTTTATATAACTACCAGTGGTCACGATAGATAGACAGACAGTCAGACAGACAGGCAGGCAGGCAAACAGACAGACAGACAGACAGACAGACAGACAGACAGACAGACAGACAGACAGATCTTATTTTTATTTTTTTATTTTTCATTTCGGCTGCTCCCATCATCAGGGGTTGCCACAGCTAACTAAGTTACACAAAGACTTGGCAATTATTTTTACACCGGATGCCCTTCCTGATGCAACCACAGACCACCGAGCTACCACAGTCTTCTGTGTGGAGCAGAAAGCCGCCATCTAGGGTGCCCGGGGTAGCAGATGGTGGGGGTTAAAGGCCTTGCTCAAGGGCTCAGACTGGGGCAAATGAGAGTGGAGACAGGTGTGGGTCCTCACCAATCCCACCCTCATTTTGATGTTGTCGGTACTGGGAGTTGAACCAGCAATCTACCGATCACAGGTCCACCTTCTCAAACCTCTGCAGCACCACTCCCACAGATAGCAGTCGTCCCCCGATCGGAAGGTTGGAGGTTTGAATCCCGGTTCATCACACCATGTATCGTTGTGTCCCTGGGCAAGACACTTAACCCCAAGTTCCTCCCGGTAGGACTGGAAGGCGCCTTGCATGGCAGTCGCCGCTACCGGTGTATGAATGGGTGGATGGTTGGTATTGTAAAGCGCTTTGGGGTCCCTCACAGGGGGCTGGAAAGCGCTATATAAATAAGCTCCATTTACCATCCATCCATCCATCCATCCATAGCTGTATGTTATATAAAACCATAAAAGTTAGAATAATTGGATAATAAAAGCCACAGGCCTCATAATGTTCAACATGTCAACATTGTTTGACAACGTCCACTCTGGAAAAGTTGGTGTAGATGTTAAGTTAAATTTATGTATCCATTTTACAACTGAACATGACCAGAATGCTTTTTTCCCTGTCCAGCAGACTTTTTGTATTTCAAAATGCTATATAAGTAAGCTCCATTTACCATTTACCATTTAAAATTGTAAGAGTACTACTGACTGCAGCTCCTCTCCAAGATAGCCGCCAATTACCACAGCTGCCGGTCATCTCCCTGATGAGGTCCTCAACTATATAAGGCTGCAGTCGAGTTCTACTCTTCGCTGGAGCATTGTAATATCTATGGTATTTATGCTCTCAGCCTGTTTGTTTCTGTGAAAAGAGTTTCTTACCTTGTTCTCTGTGCCTCCAGTCATCCTGTTCCCTTGGATCCCTTCCAGTCCTGGTTTGCCTCGGGTTCAGTTCCTGGTCCTCGTGCCTGATCCTCCAAGCCATTCATCTGCCAAGTTGGTTCACCATTCTCTGGACTCTGGATTCACCTCAACGCTCCACCCAAGTTTATGTTTATGTTAATGTTTATTAAATTTGTTCATTTTTTTTACAAAAGAAACACAATACAAGACAATCCCATAAATGATAACGTACAAAATATAAAAAAATGAAAGGTAGCAGAAAGAAGAATAAATCTTATTATATCTGCCCCTTTTTTTCAAACATTCAGATTAAAAAATAATAATCTTCCACCAACAGTACAAAATGACTAACTCTTTCTAATTTTCTAACTAATACAATACACATTACGCCCCAAGTCATCCAACCTGTAAGAGAAGAAACGACACGATTAACCAAAGGACCTACTCTTATTCCAATCCATCTGACATTCTGTTTGTTTCTCAGGGGCTCCAGAGGACCACTTGTAAATAGTCACATGCACAAAATAAACACTGTTAAAATTCTACCTTGTGGAGTCTTGTCTCGTTCCGGGTCTCGTATAAATCTGGGTTTACTGAAATCATTACAAAAACTGAATAAGTGTTCAAACAAGTACTCATTTATAATGACATTATTGCTGTTAATAATGTTGCAATGTGCAGTTACTCCAGTAGAAACACAATGATATTCTTGTTGGAAGACACCCCAGCAGGAAGTGCTACAGTACTGCTGTTTCTACCTCTCTTTGTGCTAGAAAATAAGTGTTAAATTGTATGTCATTGTATTAAATGACCATGTGATACAAAATAAAGCAACTTGCTTTATATGTTTATAAAATATCACTTGCCGCACATTTTTAGACTATTTCAGGAAGGCAGAAATCAACTTTGGTCAACTTTAGCTATTTATTATTATTCTTTTTTACCAAAGTTTGGGAAATGGATGGGTATATTACAGGGCAAAAAGAAAAATGTGTACTGTTTCCAAAACAAACATGATAGTGTTGGACATTGTGACTGATATCTCACCAACAAATCCCACAACCAGAATGTTTCAGGAGACCTAGCATCCATCCATCCATCCACCCATTTTCTTCCGCTTATCCAGGGTCGGGTCGCGGGGGTAGCAGCCTAAGTAGGGAGGCCCAGACTTCCCAGACCTAGCATATGACATCATAACATTTGAGCTGTGTGACATCCTGGTTGCAGGAATACACAATGAATGAGTTTATTATCAAGGAGAAATTGGTGATGTTTGCACGGCAACTTTGCATTTAATTTAACATTTATCATAAAGAGAATAAAAGGGAAACTATATACATCACACATTTTGCACGCCCCATCAACACAGCGAAGGTCTCATGCCTTGATGCTCACTTCATTTCTAAAAGCTCATGTCTCTACAGGAAGCATGTTTTACCAAATTTACAAGCTGCCAAAAAGTGATCAGGAGCTGCATAAGCGCACACAGTCTGTTTAAATGTCTCTTGGTGTGACTCACTCTTTCTGTTGATCAAGTTCTTGGAGTCAAATATTGATAAGAATAATAAGTCCAAGATTAAACCAAAAGTATGTCACCCAACTTGGCATTTTTGTTTATCTAAAGGAAGGGGTCCGACAAATACGTTTAAGCAAAGGTGGGCACCAGCCCGCTAATGCGCTAATTCGCTAATAGCGGACCTAAACAATTTGTTAGCGCTATAGCGGATTTACTAACTTTTATAATTCATAAGCGGATTTGCGCTATTTCTATTTAAAATGCAGTACCGCTAATAACTAATTAGTATCTATCAGTAAAAACGAAAAAACGTATTTACAGGCTCTTAAATCAACCAGATGACTGCTCACGGACCACATCCGGTCAGCGCCGGATGTGGTCCGTGAGCAGTCGTCCGGTTGATTTAAGAGCGGGGCCCGCCCTAAGGGGCCCTATTGGCTATTACCTGTTATGCATCACCGCCTCATTTGCCCTGCCCAAAATGGCAGCCACAGACACGAGCCCGCACGAAGGACTGACTTTACAAGAAAACATGGTAAAAACAATTATTTCTTTGCTGAGAAAAAACATATTTCTTAGCTGACTTTATAGCACAAGGGTTCCTGAGCTTAACTGTTTCATGAAATGGTCAAATCTGCTGGATTAAAAAAAGTAGTTCGCCATTTCATGCGCGCGGGTGGGACGGCTTTATTTCTTTAAATGTAGCTAAATAAACGCTTAAAAATATATATTTCTTAGCTGACTTTATAGCACAAGGGTTCCTGAGCTTAACTGTTTCACGAAATGGTCAAATCTGCTGGATTTAAAAAAGTAGTTCGCCATTTGCACTTTAGCGCTTTTAAAATTAGCTTCCGTGAGTTTTCCTAAGATATAGGCGCTTTTGAAATTACGGACCTAAATAAATTAATAAGTGCTTTTGAAATAGTGGAACTAATTTTTGGATTAGCGCTGCCCAACACTGTGTTTAAGAACCACTGGATATGCAATAGAGTTGTTATTCTTACTGTAACTGTGGTTTAACACTTTTAAAAACAACAAATGGATGTTTTTGTAAACTAAAAAAGGCTCCGTGATAGCTGGGTAAACTTTACTAGACAAGAAACAGAGAACCCTGCTGCCTTCATACATCTCCTCCTACATGTCTTTACGTGAGTGCAGCTACAGCGTGCGCTCTCAGGACATACCTGCAGTGTTCCGTCAGTGAGGACTGAACTTGGCAAAAGGGCCTTCTCCTACTCTGCTCCTGCTTCCTGGAATATCTTACAAAAAGATCTGAAGCTCTCGGCCTTGACCTCTCTAAATGGCTTTAAGAATCTGTTGGAATCCTGGCAAAAACCAATGCAGACATGTTCCTGTTTTTGATTTTCTACATCTACCTTATAATCTGTCTGTTTTGCTACTTTGATATCTTTGTTTTAACTTGTTAAAAAAATCTGTATTTCTCTCTTATGTTTGTATATTGTTGATTGTTCAAGAAAAATCTACTGTTGCTGTTGTCATCATTCTTTGGTTTGTAGACAGGTCTCTCTTGTAAATGAGTCATCGAGAATCAATGAGATTAACCTGCCTAAATAAAGGTTGAATGAAAAAACCCTAATGTAATCTGTAGTCATTATGTAAAGGATTACACCGATGTCCTGTAAATCAATTACTTAAGCTGAGCAACATCTACCTGAGGCAAACAGACTGTGAAAAAAACATTTAAAAACATTTCAAGTAAATGAGTTTGGGTGAAAAGAAGGCCATTGCAGGGCAGAGCCACATGCCTGTATCCATTGTACAGCACTCACACACAGCAGTGACTGAGCAATACCAGTATCAGGTTAGTCCCATGACATTTGCTTCCTGAAGATGGGATCAATAATATGTTGAAAGAAAATATTCAAGCACAATTTAAAATAAAATTGTTGTTTGTAAGATAAAAGTGAAAAAAAGTAAAAGTGAATTAAATGTTTAAACTAAACTATGCTTTTTTTTATGAAATTAATTTCATTTTCACTTTGAAATATATTACTGGCCTTAGCTTTAACAGAGAAAAAATGCTGTATCTGTGCAGCAAAGTCTTGAACTGAAATTCTAAATACTTTAAGACAGGAAATATTTTGCAGTGTGTGTATGTGAGTGCATTAAGCTATTCCCCATACCTTCATTCTGAGAATATATTGTCCCAGGACGTCTTAGTAGCCACCATGTGCTTCCACAGCCCCAGGAAATAAAAGTCATAGTTGATTTACCTGACAAGGGCTCTTTGAGCTATCCTTGACTGTGATGGATCTGTCACCACAGTGAGATGCGAATGAAATTTTTTTACCTGCCCATGCCACCCTGTCTCACCTCCTCTTTCCACCCTTTTTGCCTGCAGATGTCCTTTCTATTCAGGTGGCGTCTCAATGTCTGGGTGTTGTTTAGCTTGGCTTGGTGCTCAATCTTATTAGAGGGTGGAAGGTGGTTCAGGAGGTGTGCGGTGACACCGACATACCCCACCTGCCTACCTCCCCTCCTCTGTGAGTCACTTCATGCCCACAGAAAATATGAACGCACAGCAAGCCCGCCACACACGACATCAAGTTGATATTTCCTCAAGGTTGTTTGTAATCACCGATTACTTGTATATGGAATTATCAGTGTTGGCATGTTGCAGAAACACTTGTGACTTGCAGCAGATCAGTCATCTGCGATCCAATTTAAATCTATTACATCTGAACCCCAGTGGCTCCCGGGCATTGTGACCTTGGCTATACGCTTCTCTAGAGGCTCCTTTTCAAAGCAACTACTGTTGACTTGCTGTTCATTTGATTTGTTGGTGGCATTTGCCGTGAATGTGAATGTGGACTCCAACGCTGCCATTGTTTTGTTTTTCAAGGTTACAGCCTGCTTCTTAAGATTGAAAGCATTTATATGAGGATAAGCATATCAGCTATGTCATTCCAGCTAGAGTCATACAGCACATTAGCACATTAACTATTGCCAAAGCCCAGGGGTTTCAGTGATCAATGAAAAAAAAAAAATAAAAATACAAGAGCATGGTAAATAATAGGGCATTGTGAACAGGGCTTTAAACTGCTATTACCACCAGGGAAGGCAACAAGCCCACACAGCAGTGACAATTCAGACTCTTTCCTAGCCCTCCCACCTTTAAGCATTTTGCCATTGAATGCTTTAATCTGCCACCTTCCCATCTCTCAACCATCAGCATTGGATTGTCCTGCAAAAATTGTATTTTATTGATTCTGGCTTTGGTGAGGTATTAGGATATCTCCTGTAAATAGAGCTGCATAGATACATTGTGTTTTCTTGGAAAAGAAAAATTACAGTAAATCCCCATACACACCCAATTCTTCCCTTCCTTGTCAGTATTAGTAGTTTGAACTCACCAGCTAATATGTCCCTGTGTGCATGCTTAGTGATTTTGTTTTATTGGATTTCTTTTTTTCTCTAAATATATTTTAGATCCCTGTCTTAAGTGCCTAAATGACAGACAGACATGCTGCAGTGCAAACTGTGGCGCCAAGAAAATGGCTGCTTAAAAAGCTAATGTGATGAAAGCTGTTTCCAAACAGCTCTAAATGTAATGACACAGTCCCTCCAGGTTTCCAACAGAGGTGCCACGGCTGGCTGCCTTTGAACTACAAGCCTCTTGTTCTTTGGCTTACTGTCAAGATGGACAACAAAGTGAATCATCTTCTACTCATTCTCTCTGGATATGAAGTTATTCTTTTTTTTTTCTTTTTGATATACTTTTTTTTTGTTTACAAGGCCTCTTCTTCTGTCATCCTGTTGGCAGCTCAGGGAGCTTTGTGAATGAAATGCTGCAACAAGACTTGTCGCACTGGATCCCCTGATTACTTTTGAACGCAGAGCCACCCACAGTGCTCTCCTCCACCCACTGTCTACATCTTCAGGGGCATTCAAAATGTGCCCTCTGCCCAGCAGGAGTGACAGGGAGTAATAAGAAAACAGCTTAGGAAGGTCTTTTCATTTGTGTGTGTGTGTGGGGGCATACGGGCTGATGTCTCAGGTGATGGATAAACAATGAAGCAAATGGACTGCTGTGACATTGCAGATCATCAATAATGAACTGAAGTTTTGGGGTCTCAGATGCTGATGACGTCCAGTAAACAGCCGAGAAGGCCATGCCCCAGAAACTCCCTCAACCACAAACACATTGGCTTAACTGGCCATCAGCTGTCCTTACCTCAACCACACAGAAGCATCTCCCTCCCTCTTCTACAGTCATTTTTCAAGAAAAACACAGTGGTGCACTAAGATGGAATCATCAATTAGGCATGCTTATTCTGGCACAAAGCAAAGACATTTTAAGGAAATGGAGATCCCATTGTTGTCCCTTTAGTAATGGCTAATGCAATACACATAAAATTGGCCCACATGAATGTGTTTTGTATTTTGCCTTGTGTTAACTTATCTATTTTTGCTTTTCTTCTTTCAACCATTGTGTTTGAGTCATTGCTGATGCAAGATGCAACTGTTTCTATGCAGGTGATCATTTGTGATTTCCACTCATGGTTTCGTTATCTGTCCTCTCCGCTGTGATATGTGAGTAACTAACTACTGTTAAATCTTTCAAAATCTGCCTCATTCTGTTGGCTCTAGTTTTAGTGATTTCCATTTTATTATTATTTCCCCTAAAAGTTATATGGTGGGAATTTTATTCAAATACATGTCCCTTTTGGATGGAGGTTTAGAGACACTGTGGGACATGCTTTGTTGGGGTCGGGCTGTGTAGTCAAGGGGAAAAGTGGTTCACAGGCATAAATTAACACCTGAGCCCTAAGATGTTTGAATGCACTGAGCCCTGTTGGATTCAGGAGAAGGTGAATTTAGCATCTGGGTGCACAGCGTCTGGCAGTTAAATCACCAGAGCAACACAAAGACCTTTGCACAGCACTTCAAACGAGACTGCAGTTCCATATCTCCATCATTTATCGCTACAAGAGGGCTTTTAAAATGTACAAACCTGCCTCACCCATCAACCCTGCTGCATTTGTTTTGCTGCTTATGAACTTAACTTGTATCTCATTAGAAAAAAAAAAAACTTTCATTACTCGCATTTTGATGGCGCTGACTTGACTTGCTTGATTCTCCTGAGTCATTTCAACAAGGCTAATGTTACTCTGGGGTTCCCTTGTATCGACACATGCTTCTGAATAGAATTGGAGTCTTGCTAATAGACTATAGGAGTGAACATGAGGTAGGCCCAGTTGTTATTGAGTGTTTCATATTGGTAGAAGTAAGGGCTGTAGGAAGTAATAGACTTGGTGGTTGTTATCGGTCCCTGGGGCTACAAGAAGCAATCATCTAACTAAATGAGAGTGAGACAGAGACAGAGAGAGAAAGGCGTGAGTGGGAGATGGTCTTACCTCTGGAAACACTATTGATGGCTGACAAATCACTTCTTTTGATGTGCAATTCAAAGTGTGCCGCAATACTTATTCTCTTTTAATTATTCACCGTTTTTTTTTTATTCCATTTGTTGCGTTGTGCCAAAGTTTCACTGCAGGTCTGGATTATGATCAGAGCATGTAGAAGCAGACTGAACCTCAGGCCGTTAGGCATAGTGCACCCACTTGGCCTTGTCATTAAGCAGGAATATTTAGCAAGAGCAGGCTTGAGAACTAATTACCAAGCTGTCTTGCTCATGTAGCCCCACATCCCCTACACCCACCAGCACCCTCCTCAATGAGGAAATGAGTGGCTACGAGCACAGCGTGTGCACAAGGGGTGAGATGGAGAGACTAAAGAGGGACAGAAGCGAAGTCATCTTGACATGATAAACACAGAGACAGGGCTGGATTTATCAGACACGACAGGGCCATGTTGTAAATTGCAGCGGGCCTCAGCTTATTTACATCAAGTGATTGAAGAAGCCATCCTACCCACTCACACACTGGTATCCAACCCAGTCTGTGTGATGTGTGCATACATGTATGACTGTGAGCATGTGGACAGGCCTTATTGACCTTACGCTCTATCAGACAACAGATTTTTTTTTATCTGCTGCTTCAAAGCCAGGACCAAGTGGAGTGGCAGCCACCAAAAGATGGTGCAAAAAAACAATTGCTGCAGTTCTGTCTTTAGATTCATTTTCAACATTTTAAAATCATATCCTGATGCATGCTCAACAATCCAGGTAGAAAAAAAAAAAAAAAAGTTAAGTCTGGTCCTCTGGACATTAAAAAAATAAATAAAAATTGTAGAAACTGAAGATTTCTTCAGTCTGAGGTGCTGTATTCAGCTCAGTCTTATAAATAGTACCTTCTCATAGTGGATCAACCAGTTAGCTGCTGACAGCCAAAACTAGCTGCTCACATGGTCAAGGAGGACCATCAGCCTAACGATGGATTGTTAGCACCCTGATGGTTGTTTGCTATTCACAAGGGGCTGAGTGATACTAGCAATAACAGCATTGTAAGAGGGGGACAACTGAACTTGGAGGCCTCCACCCCTGTTTAACGATAGAAAAGTTCTCTTCATAAATATGCCTTCCTTTACGCCTCTCTCAAACCATTGTTCCTCTCTATCAAGGATGTGAACATCTTCATCCCTGAAAGAGTGACTGCTGGCCTGGAGATGAGTGTAGACCACAGAGTCCTTGTCTGATGATGATGATCTTCTGTGCTGGGCCATCCTTTTGGCCAGTGTTTTTTTAGTTTCACCGATGTAAAGGCTCCAGTATAGCTCTGCGTACGGCCGTACGCCGGTCCGTACGCGCGTAAATTAAGCAGGCAGTTCACTCCCATAGTTCAGCGTGAGGCTCCAGCGTTTTTGCACCAAATTCTTGACGTTGTTTGAGCAGCTGCAGGGCAGAGCGTTTACCTACGGGACAAATTGAGGTTGCTGATTGATCATTTGCTGACACGCCTACTGAATTGATTGACAGGTCGCGTGGAAAAAAAAGGCGAGAGCCGGCAACTTCTGCCGCAGTGGTGTTCTGTGTTTATATGTTAATAAAAAGTTCTAAAATAAACTAAAAACAGGGAGCGCTGGTCCTGCAACCCACACATCAGATCATTACACCAGCAAATCTGCAGAACCTCACGCAGCCACGTTGGACCCGAGTTTAATTCGCTCGTGACAAATTCATTCATTTCCTCATCATTTCAGTCATGGAGTCAGCGGAGGAGGAAGCGATCACTTGACTTTTGGCAAAAAAAACAAAAGAAAAGGCCAGATCAGGGATGAAGAAGGGGAATTTAATACATTTGTGTTGCATACAAAATATTCTGGCGTCGGGCAGTTTATTGTGCGACAACGCGTTCGCGGTCGTAAAAATTGAGCTTGCCGCGTACATGCCCTGCGGGGGTACGCGTGTGCCTCTGCGTACGGACGGCGTAGAGCGGCATATGGCCAAACGCAGAGCTATACTGAAGCCTTAAGACTGATCACAGCCCTCCTGACACTGAACAGCATACACAATATTACTCTGTTTGTGCCGGGGGACTGGATCTTTGGGATGAACCAGTCTTTGCCGTGATGTATTTTGGGGTTTAAAAGCCACTGGAACGTTGTGTTTAGAAAATAAACATTTCAGTTTCTCTGAAACTACCGCAACATACGGAACGACCACTGGTCTGGTTTGGGTTCCTCTTTTTCACCTGATGGTTGGCTGGAGTCCTGTTTGGATTTCTTCTCTGCTTTCAGGAAGGCCCAGTTAGGAGATCCAGTACAGCACTTCAGACTGAAGAAGTCGTTTGGAGGAAAGACAAAACGTTTCTACAATTTTTATTTTATTTTATTGTTTTCTTTGTTTTTGAATGTCCAGAGGACCAGACTTAACTTTTTTAGATTTGAAAATTATGTTATTTGGATGTGCAATGTACTTTGTAGATTCAGATTTGTTTATGTTATCTATCTGTTCTCAAATTGAAACACACTAGAATGAACAAAATAATTAAAGTTTCAAATAGTTATTCTAAATACTTAAGCAAACTGCTCAATGGTTGTCTAGCTCTTGGGGAATAAGTACTGCACTCACATTGAACAGTCCACAAGAGTAATGTGAATTGATTAAAACCCCAACAATCCCAGAGCCTGGTAAGTGTGGGGGTGGGGTGGGGTGAGAGGAGTAGGTCGCTTTGCCTTATTCACAGGAGAGTAAAGTGAGAGTTGGTGTTGTTAAAAACGTGTGCCCTTGTGAATATAGAGGCATGGCTGAATATCACATGGCCAGATATTATTCCGCAAACCATCTATTACCCTGTCTGCCTTCCATCTCATCTATTATTCATTACAAAATCATTTAGCTAAGTGCAGTGATTACTTAAATGTTTAATTCTGCCATAATCAATTTTGGCCTGAGCCTTTCAGGTGGACACTGTTTTTCTAGCATTAAAGTCCCATCACCTATTGAGTCGATCAGGTTAAATTGCACATGGTTACAGTAATCGCCCTTATTAAAAAGATCCTTTCATCAATGGCAGTGGAGACACATGTTATGATAATTGTTCATTTCTGCCTTTGGCACACAGGTTACCTGAGCCAGTGTTCACACTTTTTCACGAGGACACTGCAACAGAATAATGATCTATTCATAAGTTGACTGGCTGAAACGTCCCTGCTCAACTCTATTAATGGCTGCCAAGAGAGTCAAAGAAGAAAAATCCACTTATAAAAGAAGAGATGTTGCACACCCACATAATGGCATAATGAACATTGCGGCTGACTTATTAAAGGGATTTTTCATTTTAATGATGACTGCTTTGAGGAGGGGTCCATCAAAAAGATGTAAAATGAATTATCTTGATGCATCAACCCACGTATCACCCAGTCTACTATCCTTTCTCCCTCCAAGAATTTTCAAGCAATCAAATCTGCTTCTAGATACAGCTAAGCTTTGACATTTACATTCACGCTGGGTTCAGATAGAGGCCATAAACGTGTGCATCAGTGTCACAACCTGCCCTAAAACACCTTACTCATGTGATTCATATGCTAGTAGTTGTGGCATTGTGTTCTATTTGCATTATTTACTTTACATATTTTTATGTCTATGAAGTGGTATGGAGAATGAAAAATAGCTTTATATGGATGTTTCACTTCCTACACTGATTTATCACACAATATTTAAATTTGTCCTTACTGTGTGCCAGAAGTGTTTAAGCTAAACACAACAATGTGCTTTGTTTCAGTGGTTTTTAAAGGGGACCACAGATGCAAAATTCACTTTTTAATGTTTTTTTTACTCAACTTTGGGTATTTACTTCATAAAAAAACAGTCCTTGTGCCAAAAAAATGCACCCAGTGGTTTATTTACTCTAAGTAGATTTATTTATCTGTGATAAAAACGGTTCGTTTTTGAAATAAACTGGAAGTCAATCTCGCTTGTGACGTCACAAGCGAGAGAGGACAACCCACCCCAACCTGAGTCCAGCCCATCACCTAACAACCCCTGGTTAGGCTCAACCCACTTCTGTATTAAACACATGACTGTTGTTTTTCATGATTTCATCTCATCTTTTGTTTATATGTTCTTAATTTCATGTGTACAGCACTTTGTTGCAGCTGTGGTTTTTTAAATGGCTTTATAAATAAAGTATAATTGTTATTTTTATGTTTTAGTTCAATTTTTAGTGTATTTGCGATCGCTCCCAACGCGCAGCCGGCAAAAATTAAACGAGCGGACTCCCGGCATAGGGACCGGCGGCAACGGGACACTGCTTCTGGCGGATGGAGCGGAGCTTCAACTGTACAGCCTCGTTGCAGCGTCCCAGCAGCCTCGCAGCAGCGAGGACCTTCTCCTTACGGATTAATTTACGGGAGACACTTGGTGAACTTTGTGTTGTCTTGACTGGAACAGCGATAACTCCCAAAATCTCCGCGTGCAACGAGCGGAGCTGGCGAACACCGGAAGAGGAACAAGCTAACATTAGCTTCGGATTCGGCAGGTCTCATGCTAAAAGGAGCAGCTCATGGCGGCGCGCTCAGACGAGTTTCGGTAAGTTATCTTAAGCTAGCACTAACAGTAAGTCAAATGAGTAATAAAAAAAGAGCTAATTTTAAAACAACAACACATTACAGATACTGGCTGTTACAGAGGGCGTAAACAGATCGTTGAAGGGCGTGGACTTCAGAACTTCTATCAGAAACCGTTCGTTCAAAACGAAAGTTAAAAATGGCAGAATTAAAAAGGGTATAATTGATTATCTAAGAATTATTTTGTGCATTAAATTGAAGGAATAGGGTCTAGATAGCACACAGAAATAACATAAAATTTTAAAAAATGCATCTGAGGTCCCCTTTAAACATTTCATAACTCAACCTTTTTTTTTGAAAAATAAAAAAAACATTGTCAGTTCTTTCACAAGTTCATCTCAAAGTTAATGATCTCTGCCATTAAAAAAAAATGTAGCATTCTGAAATGTACATTGTATTCACTTTTGTCTAATATTCAGAAAATCAACCAATTGTTTTTTTTTGTTTGTTTTTTTTGTTTTTTTCAATTTTATGTTGAAGTGATTACATTTTTGGTTGTTCAAAAGAAATGTTTTGTGTTTTGTCTCACAAAGACAATAGCTATTGCACCAAGGCTTTGGCTATTATGCTCATTTGAAACATTACATTGTTCACAGAAAGAGGAGATTATTATATTCCCTTTATGTTTCTGCTAACATGTGATAGAGAAAAGTATGGGTAATAAATTATATAATTCCAAATATGCCTCTCCAAAATCCTGAATATGTTCAGATCTTACTAAAGACTATACAGTAGCCCCTTGTTTGTTGCTGGGTTTAATTAAATTAAATTAACTTCAGTTAATTTAACTTCAGTTTTTATTTATATAGCACCAAATCACAACAAAGTTATCTCAGGGCACTTTACAGGAACATTCACATACAGCAAACCCTCGACCTACGTCACCTGCGACCTACGGCAACTCAGACTTACGATTTTATCATATTTAATAAAAATATGATTAAAAAAAAAAAAAAATTATTATTATTATTTTTTTTTTTGTGTGTTTAAATGTTATTAATTTCATGTGTATAGCACTTTGTTGCGGCTGTGGTTGTTTTAAATGGCTTTATAAATAAAGTATAATTATTAATATTTCGTTTTTAATTACAATCTGATCGTATTTACGCAACTTCCGGTCGTTTCCGGTCGTTTCCGGTCGTCATGTTACAACCGGTCCGGTCAATGGAGGAGCTCCAGAGGCTACTGAGGACCGTGTGTCCGTTCAGGGTTGCCTCATACGGATAAATTTGCTGGAAACACTCGGCCAACTCTGTGGACGTCTCAGGCCCGGAGGAGCAGCCGCGGATCGCCCCGCGATCGGCGGCCACAACGCCGCCCGACATGCTAACGACAGCAGCTAACAGAGCAGCTAACACAGGCGAAGACACCGAGCCGACATGCCGCGGAGGAGCCATCTGCGGCCGCGAGCTCGCCGCAAATGTCCGCCTGGCAGTCGGGGGACACCGAGCTAACGCGGAGATACAAAGCCGACAGCCTTTTTGAATGAACTGACATGCTAACCAGTGCTGCTACTGGCGCGGCCTAACCGTAGCTAACGCCGAGCAGCTGTTTTGGAGGGAGGAACATCGCGGAGAAACGGCTTTCAGTAAGTTTTTTTTTCTTTCTGGCTCCAAATGTATGAAGTTAAGAAGCTAACAGTCATTCTTTTAAACAGTTTTGACCACGTGTGTGCGTGTGGAGCGTAAGGAAGCTGTGGGAGCTCTCACCCGAGCTGATGCTATAAGACGAAGGCAGGCTTTGACCAGCTCAAAGTAAGACATTATATTTTTTTATTATTTGTACAGTACTGTATTCATTTACTGTACAGTTCTGTGCATGTTCATGGCCTAGTATGTCTCCTTTTTCAGTCTCATGCCATTAAATATGTGTGCGGCGCTCCGTTAGCGGTATAGCCGCGACCTATGTCAGAAACGCGGACCTACGACAGGCAGGTGTTTTTGGTCCGCGAGGTACGACAACATCGACCTAAGTCACACACGTAGGTCCCTATCCCTGACGTAACTAGAGGGCTACCTGTACATAGAAAAGCCAATAAGTAAAGTTCTCTATCTATGGAAGCCAGCAGACAAGTTGAATTTTGGTTTTGTTGCAGTCTCCCATCCTGAGGAAGCACAGTGGCAAGAGTGGAAAGGGAAAAACTCCATCATAAAAGGTAAAAAAACCTCCAGCAGAACCAGGCTCAGGACAAGCGGCCATCCGCTTTGACCAGCTGAGTTGAGAGGACAGAAAGGAAAGACAAACGAACACAGAATGGGAGGTCCAGATATAGATCTAGGTGTACCCGAAAGACAAAAAAAAAACACATGTTAAGGATAAATTCAAAACACGTTCAATACAAAAACAACTGGACTTTATTCGTAACAGAAGACGTTTTGATCTTCATCCGAGGAGCTTTCTCAATTCAAAGAGCAGAGAGTGTGATGTTCAGGTTTTAAAGGTTAAGATAAGATACACACATACCTATGTAGATTGGCAAATTGCACCTCACACCTTAACAGTAGGGGTTTCTTAGGGTCGTTGTTAGTCTAATTCACAGATGAAGCTCCTCTGTTCCCATCCCGTGTGAAAATCGTCTGGGAATCAGTCCTAAAGCAGCATTATACATTTTTTGAAAGTTGGAATCTGAGACCTCCTCCTCTGTTAAGAGACCATTTTTCTCTCTTAACATAAACAGCTTCCTTCAGCCCCCTCTCAAACCATCTGTGTTCACGTTCCAAAATGTGCACATTCTGGTCCTCAAATGAGTGTCCCTT
Organism: Garcialebias charrua; assembly: GCA_038048925.1. Classification (NCBI taxonomy): domain Eukaryota; kingdom Metazoa; phylum Chordata; class Actinopteri; order Cyprinodontiformes; family Rivulidae; genus Garcialebias; species Garcialebias charrua. The sequence goes on from JBBPBX010043858.1 coordinate 16,706, forward strand.
GTCCGTGAGGTGGAGGTGAACAGCTGAGTTTTAATAAATAAAAAAATAAATAAATGTCACATTTTTGTCATCTGTCTATGTTTCCCTAGCCTGGCCCTCGCCTTCCTGCACAGCTCCGCTCAATTCTCATTTCCCTTCACTGCACAGTCTGGGACTTTACCCGCCCACAAGGATTTGTCCAGTAGATTTTTGTTCGGACCAATCAGAGAACAGAAGGGGCGGAGTTTTGGACCCTAACCCACGCCCCCACCTGTCCCAGCGCGCAGAGCCCTATAAAAGGCTCTGCCAGCGCTCAGTCAGCGAGCAGCGGCATGTTCTCATTCAAAAGATGCAAAGCGATGCAGATATGTGACACAAATTTATTAATTTCCCCTTCTTAATCCCTTATCTGGAGTTTTCTTTTGGTTTTTTCCCCCAAAAGTTAAGTAATCGCTCCTTCTCCTCCACCCTCCTGCTGAGTAAAATGAGAGAGACAGCAGGCTCAATTCGTTGCTGTAAAATGAACACGGAAATGCCTCAGGTTGTCACGAGAAATAAACTCGGGTTTTAGTTGCTGAGCGAGTCCCATCAGATTTTCTGGTGTTTTGGTGAGCTGGACCAGCGATCCATGGTTTGATTTTATTGTATTAAAACGTTTTATAACATATGATATAAACACAGAATTTGCGCAGCAAGAGAAACGCTGCAGAGGGGGCGGAGCAGTTGTCAGTCAAGTTCAGCTGCTGAACTTCAGCAGAGGGGGGTGGCTGAGGGGAGGGAGCAGAATGGTTTCCCTGTTCAAATTATCCAATGGTTTTGTTCCTAATCAGAGGCCAACGCCTCCAGCAAGAAACGGTTTTCAATGGGAAAATTCCAGACCCTTGTGTGAAGCGAAGTGAAGCACAGGGTATGGTTTCAACCAGGCTAATGTTTCCCATACTTGACAGACGAAATTGGTCTCTGCATTTAACCCAACCACCACCAGGTGGTGCAGTGAGCAGCCGTAGTCAGCGCCCGGGGAGCTGGGGAAAATAGATGTGCACTCATAGACACCCCAAGGTGTGCCGTGGCCGGGGTTCGAACCTGGGTCCTTCGGATCCCAAGTCCGATTCCCTAGCCACTATGAATTCAATTTATAACGCACTTTTCATTAATGAAAATCTCAAAGTGCTGCGAGAGGAGGTGGCTCTCCTGTGTTGGGACATGTGTCTATGAAGACGCTGTTTAGTTTCTCCAATGTAGAGGTCTGGACAGTCCTCGCTGCACTGGACCACATTAACTACACCACTCTGTTTGTGTATGGGTGTTCTGTCTTTAGGGTGGACCCGCCTCTGTCTGAGAATCCTGCTGGGTTTTAAATTTACTGGGATGTTGTGTTTGTTGAAAATCCTTCTTAAATTCTCTGATACTCCAGCCACATAAGG
>JBBPBX010043859.1:0-27728 GCA_038048925.1 Garcialebias charrua
AAAGTACTGTATTCACTTTGCTCAACATAAATGCTTTTTTTTTTTAAATAAAAATATAATAAAGAGTCTTTCAAAGTCATAATAAAAAGTTTTTATTTAATTTTGTGAAATTGTGTACACAGGGTCCCATTGGAGCGTTACTCCCAAATAGCTTCTGTTACTGGCCTTAGCAATCCAAACATCTGCGGTAGTTGACACAAAGTCGACCTCATTCAGTGCTGCCTTCAGATTTCTCTCCATCTCTGCACACTCCTCCAGATACGCAGAAAAAGCTCCTCCGTGAGGCAGCTCGACATTTACAGTGGTGGGGACTTGGTTACCGGTAATTATAGCACGAAATGAAGACTAGCCAACTGTGCTAAAGGGCAGCATTTCTTCTACTACATACTGTCCGACCAACTTTTTAAACTCTCCCCCACTTACTGGTTTTGCACCGAAGTCGAGCTTTTGTTGTTGGTGGGGGACCTCCGGTCGCAGCTCACTGCTTCGAATCACCTGGCGGGGCTTGCTCCATTAGTTTGACTGTCCATGCTGCGACTCCAAATGTTTCATCAGGTTTGATGTGGTGTTTTTGAAGCTCAACAGCACTTTCTCGCCAGCACATAGGGTACAAGACCCTGTTACGAGCTACCCGGATGGGAAAGCTATTGTGATTCTTATTATGCAGGAGAATACTCGACCCACGAGCCAGAAGTGGTCTGGAAAAAATATGGTCAAATATGGAGAAGGTCGGTACCCGACGGTGCTTCTTGTACTAATGCCATATTAGGACATAAGTTGAAAACTAGAAAGCACATTCAGGGAGTGATAATTCCCTTTGTATCAAATCCCATGATTGCTCTAGCCGAGGGCCATGCAGCAAGGCGCCGCATGTGCCTCGGGGACGAGATACAGGGATATGAATGGGTAGGTCCGAACCAAATCTATTCCAACATATCCTGTCAGTATCCAGAAGAAAGCTGGAAAGAATGTGGTGATAAAGAAAATCTGCATAGCTGCGCATGGTATGAGACTGTTAGTTACACCGTAGGCCGCAAAGTTAAAGAAGCCATACATGGTGTTGGAGAGGTGATCAAAGAAGGCGGGAATATAGTTGAAGGGTGGATGTTTGAACTGTTCCTTCAGATCTGGCCTTATTTGGTTAGCTTAGTAGGCATAATCCTTGTTGCCTTAGTAGGGCGTGTAGCCCTACAGGAGTGTCTCAAAGCCATGGCCCGCAAAGGGGGGAGGAGCCTTAGGTCACTCCCACCAGAACCGGGCGCTGGCTCAGAATAAAAGGCCAGAGCCACAAGGAAACAGTCACTCTTCAGCCCTGGAGCAGCAGAGAGCGGTACCCAAGAGAACTCACATCAGGAGCAATTAGGAACTAACAGATAACCAACTATCCAACAAAGAGCATTAGGGAACGGAATGCAGACACCACCTTGTGCCTTGGCCACGGTAATTATATACTTTTATTGGATAAACGCTTTTACAACCTCAGACAAGATTGTTGTGACAACTAAAGAAGGAGACATTATTCTCTGCCACTGTGAAGAGCAGGTTTATGAATTAAAGAGAGTTGAAGAGCTTAAAGGAACACCTTGTGGAGAAAAGTGTAAAACTCAGGTTGTAAAAGGCAAAGGTAAAAATAGATACCTTAGTGTTACATACAGGGAGTACGGATATTCAAACACTTCTGGAATAGTGTTGCCTGGCTACTGTGATTGGAAAACCAAGATAACAGGGGCGGCCGTGGTGTAGTGGTAATGGCAGTCGTCTCCCGATCGGAAAGTTGGCGGTTCGACTCCCGGGACCCGCACCATGTGTTGTTGTGTCCTTGGGCAAGACACTTAACCCTGAGTTGCTCCCGGTAGGACTGGAAAGCACCTTGCATGGTAGTCTGCCGCCACCGGTTTATGAATGTGTGTAGCATTCAATATATGTGTAGCACTTTGAGATTTTCAGTAATGAAAAGTGCGTTATAAATTGAATTAATTATTATTATTATTATTATTATTATAACAGCCCAACAGAGAGAGCAGCTAGAAGATTGGGAAAAACATATCATCCACAATTATTGTGGAATTTTAAGAAGAAAGAACCGTAGCACCTATTATTGGTTTAGGAAAATAACAATCTAGAATCATGACTACTGAGGATTGTCAGACAACCACTTAATCCATAGAAGTGAGCACTCCTATTTGGGGGTCGGATGCTACTACAGTACCCACCACCAAACTCTGGCCTCCGTGCCCTGCTTATTTTAAAGGGAGCTCGGTAGAATATTTTCTGATAATGACAGCATGGATGTGCTACTGCCATACCGGGGAATGGGGCAGGGGAAAGCTTATGCGAATCCCGGTGGCCCTACAGGCCTATGCTAAGATGGTGGTGACCCATGTAATACTCAAGAGAGCTGAAATTATGCCACATCTGTTTGTCGTCTACTTGCTGGGAAGAGTGAATCCTTCGTTTCGACAGGGAGTGGTGATCTCAGCCTGGTTGATGGTAGATACTGTTGTGGTAGCCCTTGAGTGTGCAGCTGGGCTTACTCCCCTACTCATCCCCCGTACCAACTGTGGAAACACGGCCGGTAGAATAGTAACAGTGGTGATGGAAGCGACCATCGCCATAACAGTGGTGGCACACCTGCTTTATCAGACTCTATCTCTGCGACCCCAGAACAGATACCGTTGGTCCCTAAAGTTGGCTGTTTTGATTGGATGGGGCCTGGTGTGGGGAGTCTGCTCCGTGCTTTACTGGGTCAGTCTCTGCACCACGGTGCCTATCGTGGCCTGGATGATGACCTACGGGGCCATCTTCAAGCTCACCCGTAGACCGCTCCCTGCTGAACCAGAGGCAAGCGGAGATCGTGGAATCTCCGTAGATCGAGACATCTGAGTTCCTGGCAGATACAGAAACCCAATCATTATAACCAACATTGCTTGAACCCCCTGCTTATGCTAATTTTATTTTTATTTCTTTTATTTTCTTATTTTTGTTGATTCTTGGATTACTTTTATTATTATTATGGAATGTCTTGAACTCGGTCTCATCTCTTTGAGAAATGCTCAATGGTAGACGCCGAAGGCGCAAGGTCCAGGCTGGACCCCAAGGCCCGGCAAACGTAGTTGAGTGTTTCAAGAGGCGATGAGGTCTAAGAGTATTGTTGTGTATTCCTTAAAAAAAAAAAAAAAAAAATAAAAAAAAAAAAAATATAAATAAAAAATATATATAAAAAAAAAAAAAAAAAATAAAATATATATTTCTCCTAAAAAGATATATTCAAAAAAATAAAAAATAAAAAAATAAAAAATAAAAAAAACTGAATGAAGAAATGAAAAAGGAGAAAAAGATGATTGTTTGAACATTGAAATGTTGAATGATACTTGTTTTGAATGAACAATGGAATATTTTAGAACAAGTCCTGTCACACCCCTTATTACTGTTACAGGAGCCCGAAGTGCCTTACTGTTTCTGTCACCGTGGATTGACGGAAACCAAATACCTTTGGGCTGTTGGGTCGTTCTGGTGGTGCCACAGATGTCATTCCAATGTGGTGGCTACGGCTGTAGTGAATGGAATCCTGGTCCTGGATGAACCAGACAGCCTACCCAAAGTGCCAGTAGAGGTGTATGTGACCACTGAAAGCACCTGTAAAGTCATCTGGACCTCGGCACTGAGGACTGCACCCTATCTGGCGATAGGGGCAATTCCAGCAGGTGCCACATACCACCCGGTGGTAGCCAAGACATGGGAACATCTTGACAACGGAACCAAGTTCGTGGCCATTCATCTGTACACAGGGTTGGCGTTGGTCCATGGCCCAGCCTTTGAGGTCACACAAGACCCACCAGAACCTGTGCCAAAGGGGGTGTCTGCCTCGTTGGACACAGGCATGGGAGCCAATCCCTCTTTGGCCCCAACGCATGAGGAAACCATAATCCAAGGCCAAGCTGCAAGTTCACAAGAGATCAACTTGGCTCCATCCCTAGTGGTGGCGAGTCCACATCAGAGCCCAGCAGCAACTCCCCTCCGTCCTGAATCCCCTGAGGCTCAATCTGAAACCGAGCCTATGGATGTGGCTTCCCCTGACCAACCCATCCTTGTTCGTGAGTGCACAGAATGCCCAGAGTGCCCAGAAATGTGTGCATTAGAGTCACTGAACCGCTACTTGGAACACTTTGGGAGCAGTGAATTGGGTCCATCGAGCTCCACCGGGTCCATAGACACTGATTCCTTTGACCCAACCAGTCCTGAAGGGTCAATCCCCCCTAACGTGCTGTTAATGGAGGGATTCAACCTAGGCCCACAGTCCCCAGACGAGTCACTCACGGTCATCCAAGCGCTTCAAGAACAACCACAACAAGTGCCGGATGCTTCTGAATATATGCAATCAGATGAAAGATGGTCTGGAATCGAACCAGTCACTCCTGTGGGGTCTCCCATGATTGATGATAGCTCAGACCCTATGTTCACTGTGACCATTCTCCCCTCGCCTGTGCAGAGCCCAGCTCCTGTTCCAGTAGAGCAGTGGTCCCCAAACTTTTTCCTGTGAGGGCCACATAACTTTTCCCTTCTCTGGTGGGGGGCCGGAGTCCGTTTTTAACAGGAAAAAGTGTGACGATTGCAGGAGTGCCTAAATCAGAGGTGCCTTACCGTATCAAAAAACAAAAATTTTCATCTCCCTACTCCTCACTTCTTTAAAGTAAATAAAACAGAACGTAATGTGTTGCTAGTTTTATTTAATTAAAGTATTTTATCAAAGTAAAATGATGCAATATTTGAAAAGCACACCATATTTTTTAAAGAAACGAATAAACAATGAACTGAACAATATAAAACTCCCTCATTTACACTAACTATTTACAAAAAGTGACTTACAAAGGTGCAGATTTACAAATCTCCAACAACTATTTCAAACCTCAATAAAACCTAAATATCAAAACTAGGCAGCTGCTCTGTGCAGCAGGATGGTGTCATCTGGTGCAAGCTGTATAAAATAAATGTGTCTCTACCTTAGTGGCACTTCTGACACTGAGAGGAGGAGGCGCGGGGCAGTATGAGGTGGTTGGGAGGCGCAGGCAGGTCTCCAGATGATCATCAGTCATTGTGGATCTGTTTTTGGACTTGATGATTTTCATGTGTGAAAAAGCAGACTCACACAGGTAGGTAGATCCAAAAAGTGCTGTTAAGTTCAAAGCACATCTTCGGATGTAAGGATACTTTTCTTCTGAGAGCAGACTCCAGAACTCTCCATCCACGCCAGGTGATGCTCGAATTACAGATGAGGCAAATAGACTTTGAATTAGAATAAACAAAAAAATACTCCTCCTCCCACTCTGTGTGAAAATAATATGTTTTTGTTTGCTTGTTTGCTAGTTTTCCATCCATGTTTACTGTGCACCGACAGTTCCACTGCTGTCCTAAAGTCTTGTGAGAGACTTTAGGACAGATGAGGAGGGCTGAGGAAAGCGTTGCTGCGCATTATATCGTCACTCCTCCCACACCCCACCCCAGCTAGCTCCCTTTATGTGAAAGGGAGACAATTCAACTTACTCCTTCATCTTTAAAAACTGTGTTAGGATAGGCTAAGTACTTGGTGACCGTACAGTACTGTACATGTATTCATTTGTAAAAAAAAAAAAATTTTTTTTTATTTTTTTTTTACTATTGTTCTGGGGGCCGGACCAAATGTGGGGGCGGGCCGGATGCGGCCCGCGGGCCGTAGTTTGGAGAACACTGCAGTAGAGGATCAAGATGGAGTCCGTGCATCAGGACCCGAACGAATCGCTACACCCTCGGTGGAGGAGCCAGAAGGAGACTACGAGCTGCAGGTGTTGGATTCCTGGGATGCAGCTGAGGATGAGAATTGCAACATGAGACCATGCGACATAGAGGATCCTGAAACTGATCCAGAGTCTCAGAGTGATCTCGATTATGATGAAGACGATGATGTGCTGACCGGGGAGGCGATTGATGAAAACAAGGACTGGCTTAAGGTTCAATGAAATGTTTGTAGGTTTTGATTCCAAAGAGAGGGTGTCGAGAAGAGTGAGTTTATTATGGATTCAAAAACCAACAAAAATTAATCAGTACAGGAAAACTTATGGAATGAAGTACAAAAAATATATTAATAACAGTTGCCGAGGTAGAAACATGTCTGGTCTTGTCCGGACTTGTCCAGACTTGCCTATTATGCAACTTCAGTTATCTCATCTGTTCAGAATGTGAGCACAAACAGAGTTCTGCAGGAGCGCACCACTCAGACTCACACACACACACATAAACACACACACACACAGATGTACACTCACACAAAAACATGCAGAGGAAGTGCAGGGTGAGAACTGCAAAGGGAGCAGAAAAGAATGATTGTTTAAAACCTTAGAAAGGCTTATACGATCTAAATAGTGGACACTGTAGTTATAAGGTTAAGATAAATAAGAGAAGTTAACTGTGTCTTAAAGTTTAACCGTTAAGAGTTGTGAAAGTCATGAAGAAAGTCACTTCCCAAAAGCAAGCAACCACACTCTCAAATTCACACACGAACATTCCTGAACTGCAGCAGAGGGCAGAAGGGAGAAACATGATGCCAAAGACTTGTTCTAACTTTAAAATGTTTTTATCTGAACTTGGTTTAACCTTGATTGGTTTTCATAGTAACTTGTTCTAATCAACACGATCATGAGATATATGATTTTTACCAATAATCATGGTAGATGTGTTTTAACTAAAATAATCAAGTGAGATGTGTTTTACTTAATGTAATCAAGTGAGATATGGTTGTAACCAATATAATCATTTAATATGTGATGTTATTATGATGAAGAATTAATCATTTTTATAATAGCAATTGTAATGATGTGTTACTATGTTTCAAAGATGGTTTTGTGACAAAAGTGGTCTCTTGCAAAACACACATGTTGAAAAGTATAACTTGCAAACACTTTACTGGAAAAAGTGATGCAACTAACTGACCAGAGTTGTGTCAACCTCCGGCCCTGGTGAATCATTCAGCCTCGAGCAAAAAGAGCAAATCTATTTCCTAATAAGGGAACATGTAGCTTCGAGCAGAAATAGAGCAGAACTGCAGCTTTGCCCAGAGATTGACAAAGCAAGCAGACACAGGCCAATCACAGACTAGCTATCCCCCTCCTCCTAGGGAGAAGGCGGGACTAAGATTTATATTTAACCACCCTGTTACGACAGGACGAGGCTGTTCGAGTAACTGGAGCTGACCTGCTCCACTGAAGACCCAAAGCGTGGTTCAGATCGACTCCGTGCTGACCAAAGGAAGCAAGCGTCCTGGGGAGAGACTTCTTTTCTTTCATTCTCAAGCTTTGAGGAAGGACTGGATAGTTTTTACCCAGACAGCCAGGACGATGCAAAACTTGTTTCTTCAGATCAGACCAGCAGGGAGTCGGAGGTGAGCTTCAGTCCCCAGGGACTGGAGAGATTGCTACAGGTTTTCCCTCTCGGTCTCCAGAGACTTTGAGGAGGAAAGGGATGCTTGCTAGACACTTTCCTGAACCCGGTTTTCAGCTAGATTTAAATCAAATTAAATTAATTGCGGATAGAGCGGAAGCAAATGGACAGTTCAATTATCTTAGAGACTTAATTGCTCGAGGTTGTTTGATAATACGGAGGGCTCTGGGGAGATGCATCCACTGGGTAAGATTTTAAGTAAAACTCTAATCCCTGATCCCTAAGGTCAGGAGAGATGTGTGATTGCATAAGACCACTCTAACTCTGATTCTTAAAATCAGATGAGATGGAAATGTGAGAGTGTACTCTAAACTCTAGCTCATAAAGCTGGATGAGGAATTGTCTTATGATCAAGCGCTCTAATTCTGGTCCATAAGACTGGATGGGTATTGGAAGTGTTAACTGTGTAACATCAATGAGATGACCTTCCGAGTCTCTCCAGCCTGGTGTAGTGGACCTACCCAGGGTCAAATTAAGGTTTTTGAACTGTCCAGTGATGATCTTCACTGATACTCTCAGAAAAAGACATTAACACTATTTTATTACATTATTTTGAATCAAAACACAATAAGTCATAAGAGACTCTCTTATTCCTCTATTTTTGTGTTAATGAATAACCTTGTGTTACTTGTATAAGCATTATTGAATTCAATGTTTGTTAAGTCAAAGACTGTTTAATTCAAACTGTTTAATTCAAGTTGGAAATCCAATGTTATTTCAAAATAATGATCACTTCTTCATATGATGAATCAAACGTTGAAAGTGAATTAATGTCAGACTGAACTCGATCAGTTTTGTTAGAAGTTAGAACACAGTTTTAATCAGTTGTTTTATGAAGCTGGCTCCAGTCTAATCTGTTTCTCTGTCTTCATTCTAAACAACTTCTTCTCTGTTCTAAAAACTGATCTTCTCCTATCCGAGTGACCTTCATCCACTGGTTTGTTTGGACCAATCGGAGAAGAACAACAAGTCACTGATCACAGATCCTTCCTTAAAGTTCTAAGCTGCTGCTGGAACTGACGGAAGTCTGCTGGAGTAAGCCTCAAACTATGGTCTTCTCCAAAGAACTGATGATCGTCTAGTCACACGCTAAGGACACGTCATTCAGTTAAAAGATTTATAACATGCCTGTTATAAATCTATTTCAAGCCGTGAAAAGCTCTCTTTTATTGACATTCCTTTAAGGAACGTCTTATCTTGGAAACACCACCAGGAGCTGCCGTTACTTTCGGTTCGAGTCAAGGCGCACGTCTGGAGACGCTGAGAATGGTAAACGAACTGACCAAACTGGACCGAGGGAGACTGACCATCTTCACGAGGTAACAAGTCGTCAAATGCTTTGCCAAGGGTACCAACGTGTAGCTTTAATCGGCCGGAGAACTGCCATGTTTCTGGTTAAAACACATCAAGATAACTCCCTGACTCTTAACTTTTCTTCCTCCATAAATTTCTCCTCCTAAATCTTTCCCTCTCTATCTAAGCTGGAAACTATTTTAAGCTGAAATGCCCACAGACTAAATATGTTAACATCCAATATTTATGTCTGTTGTGTTGAATTTAAGTTTGCTGACGTATTAATTTGAAAGAAAGTGAAATCATGTCAATCAAGTGTAATGGTGTTAATTTAGTTGATTTATTTTAAATAAATGATAGTGTCTCTTTGACATATCAAACTAAGTTAACGTCTTTGTCACTTAATGGCTTTGTGTATTTATCCATCATAAAGATCACAGAAATATTGGGTAAACTGAAAAAGAACAGAATCCGTGAATTTACTATTCAATCTGAATAAGTAGATTAATTAAGGATAAAGAGGTCAGTATTAATATTGACCTCCTCATAATTCTTACATCTGGTGGCCTTCGTACGTGGTTCTGAAAGTTTATTGATTTCTGTGGTTTCTCATGAACTGTAACGTCATGTTTGCATAAGTGGATCCAAGTTTTAAACTCTGAGGATAATGATTTTGGCTGGAAGTGTTCAAAGCAGGCAGATTCTGCATGTTTTTATCATTTGAAGCTGTGAGATTATTATTGTTTCAACTCTGTTAGACGCTGTTGGAAGCATTCAGGTGAAGTTTTGTCAGCCGTGGTCTGTGGTGGTTCTGGTCCTGGTTCGGTCCAGTTCACGCAGACTCCTGTACAAAGCTTTGTTTGACCGCCGAGTCAAAAGCCTGAAAGCTAATTTAACATCTACAAGATTGCTGTTGTGGTATTTTACATTTTAGAGCAGGTCAGAGAAGCATATTACTGTAGAACGTAGTCGGATAGTGGTTCTGTTCAGACCCGAGTTTCTGATCCACGACGAAGTGGACCAGAACCGACGTTGACGCGCTCCGAGAGAGTCCGTGTTTGTTCAACAGCTGCAGTGCTGTGTTACTGAGCGTAACTAAGTTGGCCTGTCTAGGTGTGTTCGCCGCATGTTTCAGAATTTTGGAAAGTTAATTTGTAGCGTCTGAGTTGTTTTAAGAGTCTATAAAGTTGTGGTCTGTTGTGCGAGCTAACGTTAGAGCTACGTGTCCAAGTACACGTTTGTTTATGAGCTGTGATTGGATGAAACGAGAGCTGGGAGCTGTCAATCACTCGTAGCGAACGCTGATTCGCTGTAGTGGGAACGCACGCCGTTGCGACCAACCCACTTTGTCGTCATTTCCGGTACTTCATTGGTCGAAGGTTAGAAAACTACATTTACCATGGTTGCTTGGGAAAAGGACTACAAGCACTGTGATTGATTGGTTGACGTCACGTATCTGTGTAGCGAGCTCCGCCTCGCTCAGCACAGCAGAGCTGGTGACGCGCTGCGTCGACCCGCCTATTTGTGTCGTCATTTCCTGGTGCACTTTGAGTGACGAACAGTCACGTTCACAAAAAACATCATAAAAAGTCAGCATTTTTATGGTGAATTACCAGCTTTTAAAATTGTTCTGTACACAAACAAAAACTCCTGTTTATTCCAAATACAAATTTTAGAATAACAGAGGTACAGACAAACAATTTATGCTCATTTTAAATACTGAAGAGCTTTATAATGACACTCAAAAGGGAATTTTTATTTGATTTTCAAATTAAATAAAAAAAAAAATGATGGAGAACAGAGAATTTCCACATTAAGCTCTTCACATCTCTGAATTTTAAACAGAATTGGTGCACAACTGCACATTTTTAGTTAAAAATGGCATTTTTAACGTTTTTCTGTGTAAAATTAATGACTCCAGTTTATTTTAAATAAAAAGTTTAAAATAACAAACAAAAAGCATCTGCTGACTTGATTTTCACAAAAATCAAAACAAAGATAGCAGAACAAATTTGAGGATGTCAAATGACAACAAATTAATAAAAATCACTGATTTTTATTTGGAATAACATCTATAATGTTATGTTGAGCATACAAAAACTCCAGTTTATTTTAAATAAAAAAATATTTAAAATAACAAACAAGAGATCCTATTTTCACTCCTGATAACTGTCAAAATACAGCAAAACAGTTTAGCCAAACTGCAATACATCTTTTTAAGGCATGATGGAGCAGCTTCCTGGGAACATTTTAGTGTGAATATTGCATTTATTTCAAATCTTTTAAAAAGTTTTTGAGTAAGTAAAACGAAAATCATGCTTGTGTTAGTTAGTAACTGTTGTTAAAAAATAAGTTATATTTAAAGTTAACACTGCTTGCATTTAACTTTTACAATTCATTTAAGGGTAAACCCTGAAAGAAGGTACCTATGAATAGAAATACTTATTACACGGTGAAACACTTAAACCACACAGCTGGTTAGTTTGATTGACTCAATGCCACATTTAAAAGTGAAGATTTATTTGCACACATTAAAATACGAACTGTCTTATTGATTTTCACAAAAATCAAAACAAAGATGGAAGTTCAAGAAGGTGCGCGTCCAAGGCTCATACAGTATGTGCCTCTAGTAGACTCATACATCACAGGGTACCAAGAGGGACCCCAAAGCCGAGGACCTGCTCCCCCTGCACCTCGCACAGAGAGAAGATCTCTCTCATTGTGTGGTGACTACTTAGCTGCCCGTAATGTCTTGCAAAGAAAAGATGAACATCCATTGCGTTTCTTTGACAGAATTTTCAAGGCGTATTCAGGCGACATAAAGGAACCGGGACTTGAAGAGCAGACGCTTTTCAAATCTGTTTTCAGAAATAATCTAATCTCTGATATTAGATTCAAGTTGCCATTGTACACCTGGTGTCAATTAGAAGTAACATCTTTGGATGTAATCAAACAGGGTGCTGTAACGATTTTTGAGGCTCACATGCAAAGCAAAACACCCTCTGAGGTGTGCCCAGGTCAAAAGGTCGTATCCCAGTCGCTAAAAATAGAAGAGGTTCTCTCTCCTATAGAAAGCGAGAATAAACACTGTCGTATTAAAGGCCTTCTGACCTCAGAAGTGGTGGAGAACACGCGTCGGTTGTTAAAAGAGTTGGATAATACTAGCAAGAATGAACAAGATTTTCAAACTGACATACACCGAAATGTTGGTACCAGTTGGAACAGTGACTCAAAATGGTTTAAAGGGAGCCCCGCCCCTGAAGCACCTCAGATTGAAAAATCTGAGACAAGCAACGAACCACAAAAGGTAGGTGTTCACTCTCTAAGAGACCCACAACGGTTCAGATCGAACCAGATGGGTGAAAACCAAGGTCAATCGGTGGGTGGACTTCAAAAGAAATTGAAGGATGAGGACCTATACTCATGTAACTATGCGTCGTCCCAACAGCCACCCCCGAGCCTTGGAACTGCACCTCCCGCGCCTCGAACAGAACAGTTCAAGACAGGCAAAGAGTCACGAATGTCCCGGAATAATGGCCCAACACCTCTATGCTCGGAAGAGACAGAGGAAGTAAGTAGTTTGTCAGTAGATTTGAATGTTACTGTGCTTGACCAACCTGATACAATGAGTGGCGTTATCATTGATAATGACACTATCAACATTGACCAACCTGGAGCGATGTGTAGCACTGTCTTTCACAAAGACTCAGAGCACACAAATAACTCAGCGCACACTACTTCTGACATTGCCATGGATGTTGACAGCAAACCAATTGCTGACACACAACAACATCCTGAAGGTCATGATGCTGACAGCCAACAAGATTACACAGCCAGAGTCACACGTGAACAGAAACGTGGACCAAGACCTGTGAGGTTTCTGTGTAACTTTATACAAAAGGGGGTGGCTAAGAAAGCTTACCTACCTATCACACTGGAAGGTGTCCTTGAGCGTGAAGCCCTCCTGGACGGTAGTGCTGATATAACCATTATGTCGGCCAAGCTGTTCAAGGAGCTGAGGACCACCGCTAACGGTGTTGACAGGCAAATACCCTTTGTGAAATGTGCTATTGAGCTACAGGGTCTCGCAGAGACGAGAACAACCCTAACAGCTATAGCTATGGTTCACATGCAGATTGGCGAAATGACACTACGCCACCCGGTGTACGTGTCTAAACTCGACTCATTCCCATTTTTGGTTGGCCAAGATTTTATAAACCGCTTCAACGCGATTATAGATTATGGTCGACGGAAAATGTGGAGCACAGTGAGAACACCCCTGCCAATAAAAGTGCTTCCTAGTTGCGATACAGACTGCCTAACCGCAGGTACCGCCGTGGACACAAATGACTCCTCAACCGAGGACAAGAGCCCGGTAAGTGAACCTTCAACTACAGGTGAGACAGAAGAGACCCAAAAGTCGGACCAAACTCTGGCCCAACAAGAGAACCTCCTCTGTGAGCTGACACAATCGGCACTCCCTGACCACTGCCTACCACAGGTAGTGAAAGGTGTTGAGATCCACGGATCCCACACCGAGACGCTGTACTGTCCTCGGAGACAGGTAATTCGGCATTCAACCAAGCTTTCAATGAAACCTTGGTTCAAGGGCATCTGAGTCCAGAAAATGACAGTCAACCAAACGCTGACAGTCACTTGGACATCATTGTTGCAGATTACGAGGACCCCTCATCAGACAAGAAGGGGGCAAACTCACATTACCTACCACAGGTAGAGAAAGGTGTGGAGATCCAAGGACCCCACACCGAGGTTGCTGTACTGTCCCCTGGGACAGGTAAATCGGCTATCAGCCAAGCTTTCGATGAAACCTTGGTTCAGGAACATTTGTGTCTAGAACTAGTCAGAAATGACATAGTTTTTACAGACTCAAAGAGCCTCTCTTCAGTCAAGAAGTGGGAAGACACACACAACGACAGTGACCCGTCGCAGTCTGTACAATCAGGCACATCTGCGACTGCGCCGACAGTTGTGACACACCTGAATTACACGGAAAGAGGTAAACGTAAGAAGATACGTTGGCCAAAACCTAAACGATTCCTGTGTACCGTCTTCTCTCAGCTGCGCGAACAGCTTAAACTAAACGGTGGCATCCTAACTTGTGCCCATGGACGGACGTCCTCACCTGTGTTCGTGGTCCCCCATGACCAAAGGGGGGTGATGTTAGGCCATGCCAAAGACAAAGATTTGAATGTACACCTCAGAAACACTTTTGCTTTCGCCCAGAAAAACCTGGAAAGATCTGCTGAAGGACGTAAGGCGTACTATGACCAAAAGGCCTCTCACAATGAACTCCAAGTGGGAGACAGAGTCTGGTACTATACGTTCGCCCCAGCAACCGGGAAAGGAGAGTCCGGGACCGGAACTCTCGCCCGCAAACTAATGCCCAGGTGGACTGGACCTCATCTGATAACAGACAAAGTGTCCTCAGTCGTCTACGAAATCAAAATCAGCAAAGGCCGCAAAGAGCCAATTGCTAAATGGGTACATCGAAATCAGATCAAACCTTACAAGGCGTTCAATGACTCCACACACATCAACTGGCATCTCTCCTTTCGAGATGATGACCGGTCGACAAATGACTCTCCCTCTAGACCTGTTGTACCAACCAGGCGACGCCGCCATGGCAACAGCCTACACTACACAACAATACATGAAAGATTTGAATGCAAAGATCTCACAAACACACCGACTTCATGGGATAATAAGGTCGTCCAAGCACAAGTTAGTAAATAAACTAATCAGGTTTAAACTACCGTAATTTCCCACCCTATAAGTCACATTGTCCAATTTGAACTTAGAAACGCTAAGCCTAAACTCACAACAAAAAAACTAACCTTAACAACTGTTTAAATCCACGAGATTTAATTTGACCTCGGTCATAAAGTTGAGACCTGTTTTCTTGTGTGTTACATCTTTGGAATCTGATGACAAGAGTGTGTCGAAGCAGTGAAACGTTGTTTCCGTGTTGTTTAGTCATTACTGTTGTCGTTAGTTGAGATATTGTTTTGGTTCTGAACACTCCCAGCCAAAAAGGTTTTGCATTAACATTGGTTAATGAATGATATGGATTTAACTATGCCAACATGCAGTTCGTTTTGTTAAGTCTCAATCGTTGAAGAGTCAATGTAGTTTAAAGTTGCTCAAAGTACAATAAACTACATTGACCTCACAATTTCTAAATTGAACCGATCCGATCGTTTCAATTCTAGATTGTCTATTCATTTTGATGAGTCTCGCCATAGACTTCAAAATTTATTAGGAATACCAAATCCTACGTCGTTCGTCTAAAAGACAACAGACATTTAGATCAAACTATATTTCATTTTATGTTAGTTTAACCTAAACTAAGTAATGAATGGAGGAATAGTTTGGAATTAGAGGCCTTCGTTACAGAAGCCCTCCAAAATTTTATAGGTACAGAAGCACTCTAAAATTCTATAGGTACAGATCCCTATACCTAATTTATAGATTGATCCACCCCTTAATTGGTAATTGTAGCTGATCTAAACCATGATAGCTTACATACCAGGTGCATATAGGTAAGGCTTAATGTAAAATCCCAATCATAAGCCCACCTTAAAAACCACATAAATGCATGACACATAGAACCAGAGTGGCACGGACTGGAGACCAACCAGCCTTCAACCTTCGATGTGGGGACATGCTACTTCAACGTTGGTCTTCAACCTTCATCCAAGGGTCGCTTCCTCTGCGTCAATCGAGGGATCCCCTCTACATGCTGATAAAAACAATTGGTGCTGATCAATCAACAAAACTAATCGTTGTGGATTTACTGCTGTGGAATTACCGCTGTGGATTATAAGACTTTGCTTTCCAAGGGATCACAGACTTTGTTTTCCAAGAGTTAACAGACTTTGTTTTCCAAAGGATTAAAAGCTTTTCGCAATGGGATTACCTACGAACAGTATGGAATTTCCAAAAACTTTATGGGATTATAATTTTTGATTTTTTTTTTCCACTTGCTGGATTACTTCAAGATCAAAGACAGTTCAAGGTTTCCTTTCGTGTTGGACCCCATCCCCAAGGACTGGCGATGGCTTCCAAAAGGGGGGAGATGTAGTGGACCTACCCAGGGTCAAACTAAGGTTTTTGAACTGTCCAGTGATGACCTTCACTGATACTCTCAGAAAAAGACATTAACACTATTTTATTACATTATTTTGAATCAAAACACAATAAGTCATAAGAGACTCTCTTATTCCTCTATTTTTGTGTTAATGAATAACCTTGTGTTACTTGTATAAGCATTATTGAATTCAATGTTTGTTAAGTCAAAGACTGTTTAATTCAAACTGTTTAATTCAAGTTGGAAATCCAATGTTATTTCAAAATAATGATCACTTCTTCATATGATGAATCAAACGTTGAAAGTGAATTAATGTCAGACTGAACTCTCAGTTTTGTTAGAAGTTAGAACACAGTTTTAATCAGTTGTTTTATGAAGCTGGCTCCAGTCTAATCTGTTTCTCTGTCTTCATTCTAAACAACTTCTTCTCTGTTCTAAAAACTGATCTTCTCCTATCCGAGTGACCTTCATCCACTGGTTTGTTTGGACCAATCGGAGAAGAACAACAAGTCACTGATCACAGATCCTTCCTTAAAGTTCTAAGCTGCTGCTGGAACTGACGGAAGTCTGCTGGAGTAAGCCTCAAACTATGGTCTTCTCCAAAGAACTGATGATCGTCTAGTCACACGCTAAGGACACGTCATTCAGTTAAAAGATTTATAACATGCCTGTTATAAATCTATTTCAAGCCGTGAAAAGCTCTCTTTTATTGACATTCCTTTAAGGAACGTCTTATCTTGGAAACACCACCAGGAGCTGCCGTTACTTTCGGTTCGAGTCAAGGCGCACGTCTGGAGACGCTGAGAATGGTAAACGAACTGACCAAACTGGACCGAGGGAGACTGACCATCTTCACGAGGTAACAAGTCGTCAAATGCTTTGCCAAGGGTACCAACGTGTAGCTTTAATCGGCCGGAGAACTGCCATGTTTCTGGTTAAAACACATCAAGATAACTCCCTGACTCTTAACTTTTCTTCCTCCATAAATTTCTCCTCCTAAATCTTTCCCTCTCTATCTAAGCTGGAAACTATTTTAAGCTGAAATGCCCACAGACTAAATATGTTAACATCCAATATTTATGTCTGTTGTGTTAAATTTAAGTTTGCTGACGTATTAATTTGAAAGAAAGTGAAATCATGTCAATCAAGTGTAATGGTGTTAATTTAGTTGATTTATTTTAAATAAATGATAGTGTCTCTTTGACATATCAAACTAAGTTAACGTCTTTGTCACTTAATGGCTTTGTGTATTTATCCATCATAAAGATCACAGAAATATTGGGTAAACTGAAAAAGAACAGAATCCGTGAATTTACTATTCAATCTGAATAAGTAGATTAATTAAGGATAAAGAGGTCAGTATTAATATTGACCTCCTCATAATTCTTACACTGGACTCCAGAAAAGAACCTCCTCAAGGACTCCATGCGTATCGAGCAGCTTAACATCGAGTCTTAAGATTGTTTGGTGAATTAATACCTTATCCTTACCTATAATCATATTAATTAAATGTACTATTGTGCTGTAACGCTGATCCTTCCCTGCAAAATAATTGATTAAAATAAACAAAACGTAAAATTCTTGACTTTTATTCATCAACTACTTGTCCATGGAAATGTAAGTTTGGTTCACAAAGATAACATCAAATATTAGGAGGTTTTTAAAGGTTAAGCATTAGCACCTAAGGTTATATTAAAACAATACCCCAGGGTCCGATCTCCTGGATCCTAAAATTAACTGGATCAGTAACAATAGCGAGCTTAAACACGGGAGAAGCCTCCGTTAACACGAGTTGCCTTGTACTAAACCCTCCGGTCCCCGGCTGCTGAGGTGGAGGGAGGAGCAAGGTGAAAAAGGGGTGTGGCTTGTGGAAGCTAGGAGGTGAATAGTCCAGATGAATTCTCCCATCGACAGCCTTCAGTCGGAAGCTGTCCCACGTAGTTCAAGGTAATACCCAAACTCCGGGACCGGTTCAATAGACCCTGTTAGCAGGTAGGCTGCAGTGAGGGCGTGTCACGCACCTTGTGATTACCTCGCTGATTATTCAGATAAGCAAACAATATGTAAGTGCATATATACATGTAAATGCAAATGCATATAAAAATGTAAATGCATATATGTATATATACATGAATATGCATATATGTACATATGCATATACATGTATATATATGCATATACATATACTGTACAGATAGACATATACATGTAAATATAACATGTTCTACTAAAATTGTGTGTGTTTGTGTGTGTGACTGTTTTGTGGTTTTAATGGACAGTGGTTTGTTAGGACAGCAATACGCTATACAGTAATCAGACAATCAGATAACAGCTCATTACTGTCCTGACAAAACACTGTCCTTAGAAACCACAAAACAGTCACACACACAAACACACACAATTTGAGTTGAATTTGAATTTGAAACAATTTGAATCAATTTGAATCACTGCAAGTGGACAGGTAACATTAGACCTGCCTTCAAGAAGAACTGGACTAATGACGTATATTCTAGTATAAACGTCACTGAACTGGGAGCACCCACAGCACCACTAACACACTCAAAATGGATTCCACCACAAAGATTCAGCCAGAAGATACACACCACCCATGGCCTTATTGAAAGATTATTGAAAGATTATTGAAAGACTGTTCAGTACAGCAGGACATCTCCCTAAAAAACCAGACTGGACTCAAAAAACTGTGAAAACCAACTTCTTCTGAACTTGAACAATAAATTCTTGTATCAATATTAAAATGTATCAGTTCATGGGATGTTAGGAGACAAGAAATGTCTCGACACTCAGATCCAAGTTTTGAAAATGGTGTCAGGAATTTAAAATATTGTTCACTTTTGATCCATGGTTGACTGGACAATATTTTAACTAGAGTTGATGACAAACTGGAGGTGAAATGATCAGTGTCTGTTCCTTTGTCAGGTCTAATGCCGGGTTTCCACCAGACGCTTTTCGCGCTGCAAAAAATCTCCTACCGCACTGTGTTGGCTGCTTGTCAACAGATGTCTGTTCTCATCGAACATGTCTGCAGACACGCAGTGGGAGCAGCGGCTGGCTCCTTTTCCGTTTGTTTCTTCTACACCGGGCAGATAAAAAATCAGCTGTACATGAGCCTCGTTACTACTTGAGTGGATTTTTTATGAGCCAAACTGCAGCTCCTAAAGTCTTTGTTGAGATTAAAACATTTTTTTATGTTTGGGGTGACCGTACGCTCGAGCGGACAGCGGCAACTGTAAAAATGCCAAGTTTCTTACCGGAGGCTGTTTTCTTCATGGAGGCTCGATGGGTAAGTTTGAAAAGTCCAAAAAAAAGTCCTGTCGTTGTTGCGTGATCACATGGCAGAGTCTATCCCGATTGGTTGCTGCTAAGCTGCGAGCAGCAGAAGCAGGACAAATCGAGCTTCGACAGTCGCTGCTCGGAGGTGACGTGGGAGCGGAAAAAAGCTGCCACTCACTGCCGCGCTGCTTGAACTGCTGTAGATGCGCCGCATCCAACATGCCCGGCCACATAGACTTTCAATGTAAAGTGGCTGCTTCGGAGGCGCGAAAAGCGTTTGGTGGAAACCTGGCATAATGCTCCTTTTTTTCAGACAGATAACTTTAATTTAAACATGTTTACTGCAGTTAAAATGACACATTGGTTCTGCTTTGTGTTAAATAAAAACTTTCAAAGGTAAAATAATTCCTCTCTTATTTTGCTTAATGACATTTAACTCTGCATGTCATCCCTGAAATTCTGACACACAGAATCACAAGTCCAAGTGTGAACTGTGTCACAGAGTAAACACAATAAAAACATGTGTTATCTGCAGCATTGTTCTTTAAAATGGAAAAACACTATTAATGTATTACAGAAAATATGCGTACAGTACACACACTTAATGATACTGTAGACCATTGCATTAGGCAATACATTCAGCAAGTACTTTTACTTTAATACTTTAAGCATTTTTAAAAGCAAGTACTTATTTACTTTTACTTAAGTAAACACAATATAATGGTACATCTACTTTTACTAGAGTACATTTTTGTCTGTTTATTTGTACTTTTACTTATAAACAGTGTTTGAGTACTTTCTCCACCACTGGTCTCCAGCTACAAGTACTTGGGTGTGCACTTGAATTATAGCCTCAGCTGGACCAACAACACAACCAGCCTGATCAACAAAGTTCATCAGAGACTCTACTACCTCAGGCGGCTGAGACGAGCTGGTCTGAGTAGCCCAGTCCTCATCTCCTTCTACAGGTGTGCAGTGGAGAGCATCCTGTGCTACAGCATCAACGTGTGAGCACAGGATGCTCTCCATCGCACACCTGTAGAAGGAGGTGAGGACTGAGCTTCCCAGACCAGCTCTTCTCAGCCGTCTGAGGAAGTAGAGTCTCTGATTACCTTTTTTTGATCAGGGCGGTGGTGTTGTCTGTCTTCACCTCCTTCTACACGTGTGCCGTTGAGAGCATCCTGTGCTCCGGCATCAACGTGTGGCATGGAGGCTGCACAGCTGCAGAAAGAAAAGCTCTGCAGAGAGTGGTGAAGGCTGCACAGAAGATGTTGGAGTCAGTCTCCCCACCATCACAGACATTTACACCTCCAGATGCAGGAAGAGAGCCACCTGTATCATGAAAGACCCCACTCACCCAGCACACAAACTCTTTGCCCCACTCCCCTCAGGAAGGAGGTTGAGGAGCATCAAATGTAGAACCACTAGACTGAGGAACAGCTTCTACCCTGAGGCTGTTAGACTCATGAATAAATAAACAATTAGAAAACAGTAATTACTGCAAAACATCACAACATGCTGATCTGTTTTTTTGTTTCTGTGTTCATTTGTGACCATCTGCTCATACAGACTCATGTCCGTGCTGCTGTTTGTAATTATGTTTTCCTATTATATTAGGGCTTAGTGTATTTCTAGTTGATGTTTTTCTTAGTTATATCCTACATGTTATTGCTGTTTTTCTCTCACATTTTGTTGTTGGATGTAACTGGGACCTTGTGTACATAATCTTGTTTCATCACATGTACCACATGCGGTGCAAATGACAATAAAGATGATTAGACTCTGATTAAAGTTGTACACCTCTTGGACTAGCTGAAAACATGTAAAAATATGTGGCAGGATGTCCCTACGGACATTGAACGCACCACATGAGTGCGGGATGTGATTGGGTCCAAGGCTGGCTTCCGGTATAAAAAGGGCCAGGCTTCAGTGGTTGACTTCACGTCATCCGCCTTCCGGTTCAGACCCTGGCGTCTGCTGGCTGGGTCGCGCCAGCGTAACTGAATGTGCGCTTTAAGGTCGCCGTGATCTACTGTTCCACGACCAAATGTACAAGCCTCCTGCTTCCCTCTACTGTTGAGGTGGAGCTCGTGGTGAGTAAAGCGCTAGTTCGTCTTTCTGTTTTATGTTCAGCTTTTAATTCTAATCTTTGTTTATTAGCTGCTGCTGTTTGTCCTTCACCGTTTTGTTCACCTGCTGTTCGAGCTGTCCACTGGCTGTCGTCTTGCCGTCCTGGCTGCTGATTTGATGCCCACTGTTCTGGTCAGCTTAAGGCTGGCTGCATCACCCGTCCTGTCTGGCTGATCGGGGCCGACTGGGGTTCAGCCCGGACTGGGGTTCAGCCCGGACTAATCGTCTTGGTGCCGGCGTGGGTGGCGTCTGCTGCAGCGCAACGGTTCTCCCAGGACGAACTCTTTGGACAGCTGTGGCTTGATTAATTGGACATCTCCCAGGCGGTGGTATTAATTCTGCCGTGGTGTACTACTGTCTTTTTTTTGTTTTAAACACTTTATCGAATTGCACTTTTATTGTTGCCAGGAGTTATTACTGCCTTTTTAACTGTGTATTTTAAATTTAGGATTTTTTATTAAACAAATTGTGCAATTTATTGGTGTTTGTGTGAAGTGTCTCCTGCCTCATCTTCTGCAACGGGTCTAAAGTGCCTAAAGGGTAACTTTTAATAAAGTTTTTAACCAAATTCATTTTTTTAAATAGATTATTTTTTTTAAACTAAAAGTTGCCTAAAGTATTTTTTTACCCATACCCGTTCGGCTACAAATATAAAAAAGTTACAAAACAATTCTAAGTTTTCACCAATTGCACGTCACTTATACAGTATTCTGATACCTACTTGACACTGCAGACTACGTGATGGTGTAACGACACTGCAACGTGATGATGTAATGACGCTGTTCGTCTGTCTGCTCACTGCTTTGAGGTTAAAAAAAGAAAAATATGAGCATATTTTGCACAGAAATGACATTGAAAACATTAAAACCTCTACCACCGCATGTGGTACATGTGATGAAACGAGATTATTTACACCGGGTCCCAGTAACATCCAACAACAAAAAAATGTAAGAGAAGAACAGTAGTAACATCTAAGATATGATCTAAGAAAAACATCAGCTAAAAATACACTAAGCACCAATGTACCGTAATAGAAAAACATCAATACAAGCAGCAGCACGAACATGAGTCTGTATGAGCAGATGGTCACAAATGAACAGCAACAGGAAAACAGATCAGCATGATGTGATATTTTGCAGTGATTATTCTTATCATGTATTATTCATGAGTCTAACAGCCTCAGGGTAGCAGCTGTTCCTCAAGTGGTTCAACATTTGATGCTCAACCTACTTCCTGAGGGGAACAGGGCAAAGATTGTGTATGCGCTGGATGAGTGTGGTCCTTCATGATGCAGGTGGCCCTCTTCTTGCATCTGGAGGTGTAGATGTCTGTGATGGTGGGGAGACTGACTCCAACAGACCTCTGTGCAGCCTTCACCACTCTCTGCAGAGCTTTTTTTCTGCAGCTGTGCAGCCTCCATGCCACACGTTGATGCTGGAGCACAGGATGCTCTCCACTGCACACCTGTAGAAGGAGGTGAGGACTGAGCTTCCCAGACCAGATCTTCTCAGCCGTCTGAGGAAGTAGAGTCTCTGATGACCCGATCATGGGCGATGGTGTTGTCAGTCCTCACCTCCTTCTACATGTGTGCAATGGAGAGCATCCTGTGCTCCAGCATCAACGTGTGGCATGGAGGCTGCACAGCTGCAGAAAGAAAGGCTCTGCAGAGAGTGGTGAAGGCTGCACAGAAGATGTTGGAGTCAGTCTCCCCACCATCACAGACATCTACACCTCCAGATGCAGGGAGAGGGCCACCTGCATCATGAAAGACCCCACTCACCCAGCACACACAGTCTTTGCCCCGCTCCTCTCAGGACGGAGGTTAAGGAGCATGAAATGTAGAACCATTAGACAGAGGAACAGCTTCTACCCTGAGGCTGTTAGACTCATGAATAAATAAATAATAAGAATAAATACTGCAAAATATCACATCATGTTGATGCTGATCTGTTTTCTTGTTGTTGTGTGTTCATTTGTGACCATCTGCTCATACAGACTCAGGTTCGTGCTGCTGTTTATAATGATGTTTTTCTATTACATTAGTGATTAGTGTATTTCTAGTTGATGTTTTTCTTAGTTATATCCTAGATATTATTACTGTTTTTCTCTTACATTTTGTTGTTGGATGTAACTGGGACCATGTGTACATAATCTCGTTTCATCACATGTACCACATGCGGTGCAAATGACAATAAATAAAGATGATCTGACTCTGTGTATACCTCTTGTACTAGCTGAAAACCTGTACATGTAAAAATATGAAAAAGTTAAAAAACAATTCTCAAGTTTTCACCAAATGCACGTCACTTATACAGTATTCTGTATTATTCAGTATTCAGTATTCCAACAACAGTATTCTGATACCTACCTAACACTGCAGTCAACGTGATGACGTAACGACACTGCAACGTGATGACGTAACGACGCAGTTCGTCTGTCTGCTCACTGCTTTGAGGTTAAAAAAAAGAAAAAGAAAAATATGAGCATATTTAGCACAGAAATGACATTGAAAACATTAAAACCTCTCTACCACCGCATGTGGTACATGTGATGAAACGAGATTATGTACACAGGGTCCCAGTTACATCCAACAACAAAAAAATGTAAGAGAAAAACAGTAGTAACATCTAAGATATGAACTAAGAAAAACATCAGCTAAAAATACACTAAGCACCAATGTAATAGAAAAACATCATTACAAGCAGCAGCACGAACATGAGTCTATGAGCAGATGGTCACAGATGAACACAGCAACAGCAAAACAGATCAGCATGATGTGATATTTTGCAGTGATTATTCTTATCATTTATTTATTCATGAGTCTAACAGCCTCAGGGTAGAAGCTGTTCCTCAGTCTAGTGCAGGGGTGCCCAACCTTTTTTGAACTAAGGGCTACTTTGAAGTCGGCGGTTTGCCGAGGGCTACTCGTCCAGTCTCAGTGTCAAAAAACATAATTTTTCATCTCTCTACTCCTCACTTCTTTAAAGTAAATAAAACAGAACGTAATGTGTTGCTAGTTTTATTTAATTAAAGTATTTTATCAAAGTAAAAGAACACAATATTTGAAAAGCACACCATATTTTTTTAAAGAAACGAATAAAAAACTGAAAACTCCCTCATTTACACTAACTATTTACAAAAAGTGACTAGAAAGGTGCAGACTTACAAATCTCCAACATCTATTTCAAACCTCAATAAAACCTATCAAAACTAGGCAGCT
Source organism: Garcialebias charrua (assembly GCA_038048925.1). Lineage (NCBI taxonomy): Eukaryota > Metazoa > Chordata > Actinopteri > Cyprinodontiformes > Rivulidae > Garcialebias > Garcialebias charrua. Next base: position 24,513 of record JBBPBX010043859.1, read on the forward strand.
GCTCTGTGCAGCAGGATGCTGTGTCATCTGGTGCAAGCTGTATAAAATAAATGTGTCTCTAACTTAGTGGCACTTCTGACACTGAGAGGAGGAGGCCAGGGTCTCATAAGCAGGGCAGTATGAGGTGGTTGCAAGGCGTAGGCAGGTCTCCAGATGATCATCAGTCATTGTGGATCTGGTTTTGGACTTGATGATTTTCATGTGTGAAAAGCAGACTCACACAGGTAGGTAGATCCAAAAAGTGTTGTTAAGTTCAAAGCACATCTTCGGATGTTAGGATACTTTTCTTCTGACAGCAGACTCCAGAACTCTCCATTCACGCCAGGTGATGCTCTGGATTTGATCCCAATGTCATTTTGCAGAGTCAACACCTCATTTTCAACACCAGAGCTGTCCAGCTGAAACACAGACACCAATTTGGACACAATGTCATCCACATCAACATTTCCAAAAGGATAACACATGTACAGTAGCTGGTAACAGGCTACTCATCAAACTGAAGAGAGAAACACTCACGTTGTTCCACGTCCTGTTTTAGCTGCTCCTCCACATCAACAGCCATTCCCTCACATGGCCGTGTCACTGTTTGTCTGGACAACTGCACGTCTTTAATAGCAGCTACGATCTCACTTTTATTTTTTAAATCATGAAAAGGCGCATCTGCAGCCTCAATAAACACTTCTTTCATAACTTCTCCATCGCTGAAAGACTTCTTATGTTGAGCCAGGATGCAGCTAACACGGTAGGAAGCTATCTTTACCTTTTGTGCTGGGCCGAGTGAAGACCGATTGCTGGGCTTCGAGCTTTTTATTTATTGAATTACAGATGAGACAAATAGACTTCGAATTAGAATAAACAAAAAAATAATCCTCCTCCCATTCTGTGTGAAAATAAGTTTTCGTTTGCTTGTTTGCTAGTTTTCCTTCCATGTTTACTGCGTACTACTGACATTCACTCCATAGCGCTCTCACTCACCGATAGCTCTCACTGCTGAACCTAAAGTCTCGTGAGTCCAAGCACCCAAAACTCGCGAGACTATGTCTGTGAGCATACAAGATGGGGAGGGCTGAGGAAAGCGTTGCTGCGCATTGGAATATAGTCATTCCTCCCTCCACCACTTCGGCCAGAGTTAGAATGAAGCTGAGCAGCGGACATGTCACCTCCACCACTTCTGCCAGAGTTAGAATGAAGCTTAGCAGCGGACATTTCACCTTGTTAACAGCTGAGAGCCGGCTCGTCAGCTGTTAGAGCAAGGTTGCGCTTTGCGGGCGACTGGGAACCAGCTGGCGGGCGACCGGTCGCCCGCGAGCGACTGGTTGGGCACACTTGGTCTAGTGGTTCTACATTTGATGCCCCTCAACCTCCGTCCTGAGGGGAGTGGGGCAAAAAGTGTGTGTGCTGGGTGAGTGGGGTCCTTCATGATGCAGGTGGCTCTCTTCCTGCATCTGGAGGTGTAGATGTCTGTGATGGTGGGGAGACTGACTCCAACATCTTCTGTGCAGCCTTCACCACTCTCTGCAGAGCTTTCCTCTCTTCAACTGTGCAGCCTCCATGCCACACGTTGATGCTGGAGCACAGGATGCTCTCCACTGCACACCTGTAGAAGGAGGTTAGGATTGAGCTTCCCAGACCAGCTCTTCTCAAGGCTGGGGCAGAGCTCCGCGCTCCAGCGAGCGCGACGCCCCACTGTGTGTGCGGCGCTCGCACGCGGCTTGCACAAGTCTTTGAACGGTTGCGCGAACGCGCCAAGCTCCAATTTTACGACCGCGTACGCGATGCGCGGTGTCTGACCAATCAGCGACCTCAGTTCAGTCCCCCTCCGTGCGCAGCTGCTCACATTACAACAAGGAGAACGTGAGAAGAAAGCAGAGCTCTGCCCGGTGAACAGGCGCGCACAGAATGCGCCGTGTGTGGCATCTAGGGAGGACGCTGAGCTCTGCATCGGGCTTCAGCCGTCTGAGGAAGTAGAGTCTCTGATGACCTGATCAGGGCGATGGCGTTAGTCCTCACCTCCTTCTACAGGTGTGCAGTGGAGAGCATCCTGTGCTCCAGCATCAATGTGTGGTATGGAGGCTGCACAGCTGCAGAAAGAAAAGCTCTGCAGAGAGTGGTGAAGGCTGCACAGAAGATGTTGGAGTCAGTCTCCCCACCATCACAGACATTTACACCTCCAGATGCAGGAAAAGAGTCACCTGCATCGTGAAGGACCCCACTCACCCAGCACACACTTTTTGCCCCACTCCCCTTAGGACAGAGGTTAAGGAGCATCAAATGTAGAACCACTAGACAGAGGAACAGCTTCTACCCTGAGGCTGTTAGACTCATGAATAATTAAATAATAAGAATAATCACTGCAAAATATCACATCATGCTGATGCCGATCTGTTTTCTTGTTGCTGTGTTCATCTGTGACCATCTGCTCATACAGACTCAGGTTCGTGCTGCTGTTTGTAATGATGTTTTTCTACTACATTAGGGCTTAGTGTATTACTAGTTGATGTTTTTCTTAGTTATATCCTAGATGTTATTACTGTTTTTCTCTCACATTTTATTGTTGGATGTAACTGGGACCATGTGTACATAATCTCGTTTCATCACATGTACCACATGTGGTGCAAATGACAATATTCTGACTGTGATTCTGATAAAAGTTGCAGGACTAGCTGAAAACATGTAAAAATATGAAAAAGTTACAAAACAATTCTCAGTTTTCACCAAATGCACGTCACTTCTATTTTCATCTTACCTGCATCACTGCAGTTTGACCGTGATGACGTAACGACGCTCTTTGGGGAAGGGTAGGGGCTGTCTGCTCACTCCGCTTTGAGGTGAAAAATGAAACATAAGAGCAAATTTAGCACAAAAATCACGGTGAAAACATTAAAACCTCTCTTTATGTTACAATACAGCGTTCACAGCTTGTCACGCTGCAGTGGTCAAGTTAAATGTTAACGCTTCTTCTTCTTTCGGCTTTTCCCTTTTCAGGGGTCGCCACAGCGAGTCATCCTCCTCCACCTCACTCTGTCCTCTGAATCCTCTGTCCTCACTCCAACTACCTTCATGTCCTCGCTAACTGCATCCATATATCTCCTCTTTGTCTTTTTCCTGCAGCTGCATTTCTAACATCCTTCTACAATATACCCACTGTCCCTCCTCTGGACATGTCCAAACCATTGTCCCTCCTCTGGACATGTCCAAACCACTGTCCCTCCTCTG
>JBBPBX010043860.1:0-19447 GCA_038048925.1 Garcialebias charrua
TATATATTTTTTTTTGGGGCTCAAAACAGTGCAAGTTTTGAAAACAAGTTTTAGGAGTAGGTCTACTTTAATACAGGGCATAGGTATGTGGAATGGTTTGGATGATAATGTCAAAAGGGCTACATCTGTGTTTATATTTAAGAAAATGATTAAGAGTGAACTTTTGAAAAATATTTAAATGGTAAAAATTATAAGTACCATATATTTGTGAATTGTAATAAGTTACATAATTGGTTCATGGATAATTATTGTTTATAATTGATTGTTTGAATTGATTTTGTTTAAAAAGGGGTAGATATAAGGTTTTCTTCTTCTGCTTCCTTTCATTTTATTTTTTTCCTTCTTGATATGATTTTGTAAATGTATTTTTTTGTGTTTTAAATGTGAAATGAACAAATAAATAAATAAAATAAAAATAAACAGCGTTTTTGCTAACGCTTGATAGAAATAATTAAAACTTTACAATACATAACATTTGCTAACCAAATGTTTTACATCAGGCTATATCGATATATTAATAACGGCTTATAGCTATGCTTGAGTTGGCAATAGGTTGTGGACTGTTGAGCATGATAATTTATGTGACTAAAATAAAAAATTTTTTACACAAACTTATGCTATGTGAAATTCTGCAGGAGCACTGTTAAAATATTTTGGCACCACAGAATCATCTCAGTGCCAGTCCACATTACCAGGCTCAGCTGTGGGCAGTGCATCAGGTAAGAGAAAGACTAACCATGCAGCATACAATTAATTTTTAGTTATAGCAATTACACTCCAGAGTCTGTAATGAAAGTATGCTAGGAATGTGTGTGCATATGTATGTATTTCATCTTATGTCCATCTTCGTCCTCTGCAGAGCTAAGTCTAGCAACCTCATCCTCTGTGCCCACTGTCTCATCTGTGTCTGCAACTGCAGATGATCTACCTGGTAAGTTAACAGCAAAACATCTTCTATAATTCCTCTTTGTGCTCCAGATCATTTTCAGATTAACAGTTATGTACATCGCAAACATTTTCTGCCCTTTTATGTTATTATTAATCATCATCTTTCTTTTGTCTCTTTCTCAGAAGCTTCCACATCAAAGTCCGAGCCACACCAAGGATCATCAGCTCTGCCAATGGACCCAGCTGAGTGGCCATCTTTCCTCTCAGATGTAAACAGGACTGAGCAGGTGATGAGAGGACCACTTCCTATTAAGGATACCTTTTCCTTCCCCAAAAGGCATGATGGGCGAAGTTTTATTTTTAATTTTTAGAAAGTTTGATTTTACTAGTTTATTCATAGGCAGTTTTATCAATACATTCTGCCATGTCTGGCCTTCTGAGGACATTCATGAACTTGATGTGGTCCAAAATTAAAATAAGTTTGACACCCCTACAATAAATTACTGTACATATATACATTAAAACGGACTGTCAGAGTTGCAATACGTTTTATCAGGTGGGAGAATGATAAAACCATCTGACCGTTGATTGCAGTAATTCACATTATTAGTAGAAACAGAGGGCCCCCATCCAAATTTCGCTTAGGCCCCCAAAGAGGCTTGGGCCGGCCCTGGGTTAGAATGAGTGGAAGTTGTGCATCTCAGTCAGTCAGAACATGAATTTACACCCCAAAGCAACACATTAATCTTAATATATTGTATATGCTGTTAGAACATTTTACTCTGAGGTCTGTATGACAAGTAATTTTTACTCTATTTTGTGTCTTTTTTAGGTGATGCATGGCTTATCACGGCTTGCATCTGAAGAGCTTCTTGGTTGCTGAAAAATTCATAACCTGAATCACTAAAACATTGATGGTCCTCTTCAACCTTTCCTTCCATTGTGCAAAAGGATAATCTGATGATAAACATTTAAAAACCTTGTAATGTTTGTGGGATGTCATATGTCATGCAGCTCCTGTCATGTCTCCTGAAAGACCTGATAGTCCTTTATCATACGCCACACTGAGTGCAGTTTGATTACAGTAAATAACAGAAACTCAGAAATAAAACTCATTTATATGTGGGAGAGTCCTCAGCTGTAAGTTAAAGAACACTAATGTAGAATACTGATGCACAAGTCAGCTCGAGGATTATTAGATGTTGGTGAGAGTGTAGTAATATAGGAAGGGGTCAGTTTACTGACTTACCTATATTTTAGATGTATAAATTGGCAGGGTTTAGACTGACACAAAAATACATCATTAATTAAACGAGTTCTCTCTTTTTCAGTTCAATATCAATAATGCTATACCTTGACCAGATGTAATTCACAGGAAACGTTAAACTTATGTTGGCACAGCAGGACTGGACCATTTATTTAACATAATTGTAAATTACATCACAACATATGTACATGATTGGTTGATAATTTTTCCTATAATTAACTTCAGCATAGATGAAACACGTGTCCGTAATTTCATAGGAACAACAGAACACAAGTTATGGGTGTTAATAACTTATATCACTGCTGGCACAATAAACTTAAAGTTTAGTTACTTAAAATAAGAAAGTTTCAGTGAAGAGGAAATGGAGGATTAGGAAAAGTAGTCATGAGGAGAGGTACTATCTTGACGTGTTTTAACCAGAAACATGGCAGTTCTCCGGCGGCTTCCGCTCGACTCGGTCGAATGGACATCGACGTTTTACCTGTGCGAAGATTTTTGATCTCGGCTACGGTAAACTTGTCCCAACCTCACGTGCACGAACTGTCCGTTCATGCTACAGTTTACAGGTGACCGGCATCCATTTTTGCAACGGCTCGCTCACAAGACGGCTTCCACCTCACCGAAGTAACGACCTCAGTTACAGTTTGGCTTTTCAAGATAAAAGCTTCCTTGAAGGAATTTATTCAGATGGAGCTTTCCAGCTCTTGAAGAGGACTTATAACTTGGCATGTTATAAGTCTTTAACTGAATGACATGTCCTTAGCGTGTGACTGGCGTTCATTCAGCTCTTTGGGGAACCTCATGGCTTGAGGTCCACCGCAAAGTCTGTCAGTTCCAGCTTAGCTTAGAACTTTTAGAAAGGATCTGTGATCAGTGACCTGTTCCTCCCCGATTGGTCCAAACGAACCAGTGGAAGAGTTAGTGCATGAAGGTCACTTGGAAGAGAGGATTGTTTTTAAGAAGTTGTTTAGAATGAAGAGAGAGAAACAGATAAGACTAGAGCCAGCTTCATAAAACAACTGATTAAAACTGTATTCTAACTTCTAACAAAACTGAGGAGTTCAGTCTGACATACTAATTCACTTTCACCATTTGATTCATCATATGAAGAAGTGACCATCATTTTGAAATAACATTAGATTTCCAACTTGAATTAAACAGTTTGAATTAACCAGTCTTTGACTATCAAACATGCTTATACAAGTAACACAAGGTTATTCATTAACACAAAAATAGAGGAATAAGAGAGTCACTTATGACTTATTGTGTTTTGATTCAAAATAATGTAATAAAATAGTGTTAATGTTTTTTTCTGAGAGTATCAGTGAAAAGGTGTCACTGGGACATATCAAAGAGACGAAGGTGTATTAGAGGACCCCGTCTGGTTCACTACAGTCCCCCCTTTTGGAAGTCATCGCCTGTCCATAGGGATGAGTTCCAACACGAAAGGATACCACCAAATGTCTCTGATCTTAATGTAATCCAGCAAGAGGAAAAATCAAAAATTATAATCCCATAATGTTTTTGGAAATTCCATACTGTTTGTAGGTAATCCCATAGCGGAAAGCTTTTAATCCTTTGGAAAACAAAGTCTTATAATCCACAGCGGTAATTCTACAGCGGTAATTCCATAACGATTAGAGTTGTTGATTTCATCAGCAACAATTGTTTCAATCAGCATGTAGAGGTGATCCCTCGATTGACGCAGAGGAGGCAACCCTTGGATTAAGGTTGAAGACCAACGTTGGAGTAGCAGGTCCCTACATCGAAGGTTGAAGGCTGGTTGGTTTCCAATCCGTGCCACTCTGGTTCTATGTGTCATGCATTTATGTGGTTTTAGGTGGGCTTATGATTGGGATTTTACATCAAGCCTTACCTATATGCACCTGGTATGTAAGCTAACATGGTTTAGATCAGCTACAATTACCAATTAAGGGGTGGATCATGCATCAAAAGTTAAATATAGGGATCTACGTCTATAGACGGTTCAGGAGGGCTTCTGTAACGAAGGCCTCTTCTTCCAAACTATTCCTCCACTCGTAACTTAGTTTTAGTTAAACTAAAATAGAAAAGAAAAGAAAGTTTGGTCTAAATGTCTGTTGTCCTTTTAGACGAACGACGTAAGATTTGGTATTCCCTATAAATTTTGAAGTCTATGGCGAGACTCATCAAAATGAATAGGTGATCTAGAATAGAAACGATCGAATCGGTTCTACTTAAAGGAGAAATGTATATCAAATCTGAAAAAATCGATATAACAAGAATTTCATATAGTAAACAACACACATAAACATACTTAGTATGCTTTTTTCAAGTCAGTAGCTTAAAGAAATAGTTTTTTTACATTTTTCCTGCTACATGCCGAAGTGCAGTGATTTCTGTAGTAATTTTCTGGACGCACTTTTATGACACAATTAAGACCTCCTTTGCTATCTTACAATAACACTGAAGCTATAAACCCATCATTACTGTCCTCTTGTCTGTCATTTAAAATGGAAGCAGAAGACCTTTTTGAATCTGAAGGATATCACTTTAGTTTGTCAAAAACAGTTTGGTGATTTAGTGCATTAATGGGCATTTCTATCCTGGAAATACGAATAGCCTTCGCATGCTAACGTTAGCATGCTAGCGCCGTATGCTAACGTTAGCATGCTAGCGCCGTATGCTAACATGGGAGTGGGGGTGTTGAAAATGTCCTGAAACAGTTACCAATGTCTTGTTAAGCTCTGTATTCCACAGAACATAGTAGGATCTAAAATGATTTTTAAAGATGAAGGAGCAAGTTGAAACATGCAGGGTCTCCCTCCTTGCTAGCAGGCTCCATTGGGAGCTGCCTGGCTAACTAACTACGGTGGCCCTACACGGCCAAAATTCTACAGCGGCCGAATGCACAGGAGCGGTAAAAATACAATATAAAATTTTAAAAAAGTTTTAAAATCTATTTTGGGGCTTTTAGAATCGATTCTGAATCGCCAGGACTAAGAATCTTGATTCTTTAAAAAATAGATTTTTTTTTGCTGCATCCCTAATTGCTACACACTGAAACCTTTTTGTCCACTACTAGATTTTTTTTTTTATTAACACAAACAGAACTACAAAACACTACATAAACAAAAAAATATATACAAACTCTTGTGAATGATAACATAACTACAGTCTATAAGCTAGGGGGCGGTTTACAAAATGATGAAAGTTGAAAAAATACTAGATACACACACTAATATTACTGTATGAGGGACGACCATTGCACTGCCTATGTCATATTCAGGGGACGGAGAGCAAGCAGAGGGAGGGGGGTCAAAAACACCAGATGAGAATTTTTTCACTTTGCAAAGTCTAAATTTGAGTTAGGATGACATTTTTGACTTGTGAAATTTTCTCAACAAGCTTATTTTATGCTTTTCATTAGACTACTATTAGCTTAAAAACACTTTTCATTTCTCCTTTAAATGATTGTGAGATCAGTGTAGATTATCAAAGTCAAAGTCAACTTTATTGTCAGAACTGCAATATGTACAGGACATACACAGGATTGAAATTGCGTTTCTCTCAGTCCCTTGGTGCAACAGTAACCATTTAAACACTAAAACACTGAAACATTTAATAAACATAAGCATAAAATAGTAAAAGTGTAACACTGTCCTGAGTTTTTGCATAGTAGTATAAAAGTATGAAAATTTACACCAACACTAAAACACTAAACATTTAATGAACATAAGCATAAAATGAAATAATAAAAGTGTAATACTGTCCTGAGTTTTTGCATAGTAGTATAAAAAGTATAAAAAGTATATCTATAAAATAAACTGAAGGTTCTAGCATTGACATTTGCAAAGAGTGGCAAAGCAGCATATGAGTTAATGTACACAGTATATGTATGAGGTAGTAGTTGATGTTGGTATAGAGGCAAAAGTGGCATATGCAGTAAGGCACATTGGGCATCCTTAAATAAGGCTGGTCAGAGAATAATGTATATGTATCAGCAGTAGTGTAGATATAAAGTAGTGTAAATGTAAATAGTAGTAATAAATGTAAACAGTATTAATAAATGTAAAGAGTGAATGTAAACAGTAGTATGTAAACAATGAGTGTAAACAGTACTATGACTATAGGCAGTGATGTAATACAAACATTAGTGTATATATGAGAGTAGTGCAAACTGAATGAGCACATGACCGAGAGTTTAGTGAATAACCCGTTTGATGACACAGAGTCCAGTGTTAAAATCTTTGTGTTGTGTGGTAATGTGTGAGAAAGTTTTTTGTGTTAAGGCAGTTCAAATGGGAGGGGAGGCAGAGCAGGCAGAGTGTTTAGCATCCTGACTGCCTGATGAACAGAGCTGTCACTCAGTCTGCTGGTTCGAGCCTGGAGACTCCTCAGTCTCCTCCCTGATGGCAGCAGTCTGAAGCAGCTGTGTAGTGGGTGTGTGGGATCACCTGCCATGCAGTGGGCTTTCCGAGTGAGGCGGTTGCTGTGTAAGTCCTGCAGTGAGGGGAAGGAGGTGCCGACGATCTTCTCAGCTGCTCTCACGATGCGCTGGAGGCTCTTGCGGCAGGATGCAGTACATGCACCAAACCACACAGTGATGCAGCTTGTCAGGACACTTTCTATGGCACCTCTGTAGAAGGTGCACATGATGGGGGTTGAAGCTCCAGCCCTTTTCAGCTTGCGGAGAAAGTAGAGACGCTGGTGAGCCTTCTTGGCCAGTGATGCAGTGTTCCTGCTCCAGGACAGGTCCTTTGAGACGTGCACTCCCAGGAACTTGGTGCTGTCTACTCTCTCCACTGCGGTGCTGTTGATGGTCAGAGGGGCATGTTGTGCATCCCTCTTCCTGAAGTCCACAACAATCTCCTTTGTCTTCTCCACGTTGAGAGTGAGATTGTTGTTTATTACTATAGTACCTTAAGTAGCATTAATCTACAATGACTCTTCAATGACTCTGTTTTTTGCAGATGATGTGGTCCTACTGGCTTCATCAGTTCGTGATTTACAGCTTTCACTGGAGCGGTTTGCAGCTGAATGTGATGCGGCCGGGATGAGGATCAGTTCCTCCAAATCCGAGGCCATGGTCTTGAGCCGGAAAAGGGTAGCATGCCCTCTCCGGGTCGGGGAGGAGGTCCTGCCCAAAGTGGAGGAGTTTAAGTATCTCGGGATCTCAAAGTCAAAGTCAACTTTATTGTCAGATCTGCAATATGTACAGTGCAGGACATACACAGGACCGAAATTGCGTTTCTCTCAGTCCCTCGGTGCAACAGTAAACATCTAAACATTGAAACACTGAAACATATAATAATAGACATAAGCATAAAAATAGTAAAACTAACACTGTCCTGTGTTTTTTTTTTTTTTTTTTTTTGCATAGTGGTATAAAAAAAGAGTATAAAAAGTATAACTAAAATAAACTAAAGGTTTCTAGCATTGACATTTGCAAAGTGGCAAAGCAGCGTATGAGTCAATGTACACAGTATATGTATGAGGTAGTAGTTGATGTTGTTGTAGAGGCAAAAAGTGGCATATGCAGTAAGGCACATTGGGCATCCCTAAATAAGACCGTTCAGAGCACACTGTATATGTACCAGCAGTGGTGTAGATATTAGAGTAGTGTAAATAAATGTAAACAGTAGTAATTACATGTAAGCAGTAGTAATAAAAGTAAACAGTATTAATAAATGTAAACAGAGAATGTAAACAGTATTATGATTATAGGCAGTGATGTAATACAGACATTAGTGCAAGTATGAGAAGTAGTGCAAACTGTATGAGCACATGACCGAGAGTTTAGTGAAAACCCGTTTGATGACACAGAGTCCAGTGTTAAAATCTTTGTGTTGAGTGGTAATGTGTGAGAAAGTTTTAGTGTTAAGGCAGTTCAAATGGGAGGGGAGGCAGAGCAGGCAGAGTGTTTAGCATCCTGACTGCCTGATGAACAGAGCTGTCTCTCAGTCTGCTGGTTCGAGCCTGGAGACTCCTCAGTCTCCTCCCTGATGGCAGCAGTCTGAAGCAGCTGTGTAGTGGGTGTGTGGGATCACCTGCCATGCAGAGGGCTTTCCGAGTGAGGCGGTTGCTGTGTAAGTCCTGCAGTGAGGGGAAGGAGGTGCCGACGATCTTCTCAGCTGCTCTCACGATGCGCTGGAGGCTCTTGCGGCAGGATGCAGTACATGCACCAAACCACACAGTGATGCAGCTTGTCAGGACACTTTCTATGGCACCTCTGTAGAAGGTGCACATGATGGGGGTTGAAGCTCCAGCCCTTTTCAGCTTGCGGAGAAAGTAGAGACGCTGGTGAGCCTTCTTGGCCAGTGATGCAGTGTTCCTGCTCCAGGACAGGTCCTTTGAGACGTGCACTCCCAGGAACTTGGTGCTGTCTACTCTCTCCACTGCGGTGCTGTTGATGATCAGAGGGGCATGTTGTGCATCCCTCTTCCTGAAGTCCACAACAATCTCCTTTGTCTTCTCCACGTTGAGAGTGAGATTGTTGTTTATTACTATAGTACCTTAAGTAGCATTAATCTACAATGACTCTTCAATGACTCTGTTTTTTGCAGATGATGTGGTCCTACTGGCTTCATCAGTTCGTGATTTACAGCTTTCACTGGAGCGGTTTGCAGCTGAATGTGATGCGGCCGGGATGAGGATCAGTTCCTCCAAATCCGAGGCCATGGTCTTGAGCCGGAAAAGGGTAGCATGCCCTCTCCGGGTCGGGGAGGAGGTCCTGCCCAAAGTGGAGGAGTTTAAGTATCTCGGGATCTCAAAGTCAAAGTCAAAGTCAACTTTATTGTCAGATCTGCAATATGTACAGTGCAGGACATACACAGGACCGAAATTGCGTTTCTCTCAGTCCCTCGGTGCAACAGTAAACATCTAAACATTGAAACACTGAAACATATAATAATAGACATAAGCATAAAAATAGTAAAACTAACACTGTCCTGTGTTTTTTTTTTTTTTTTTGCATAGTGGTATAAAAAAAGAGTATAAAAAGTATAACTAAAATAAACTAAAGGTTTCTAGCATTGACATTTGCAAAGTGGCAAAGCAGCGTATGAGTCAATGTACACAGTATATGTATGAGGTAGTAGTTGATGTTGTTGTAGAGGCAAAAAGTGGCATATGCAGTAAGGCACATTGGGCATCCCTAAATAAGACCGTTCAGAGCACACTGTATATGTACCAGCAGTGGTGTAGATATTAAAGTAGTGTAAATAAATGTAAACAGTAGTAATTACATGTAAGCAGTAGTAATAAAAGTAAACAGTATTAATAAATGTAAACAGAGAATGTAAACAGTATTATGATTATAGGCAGTGATGTAATACAGACATTAGTGCAATTATGAGAAGTAGTGCAAACTGTATGAGCACATGACCGAGAGTTTAGTGAAAACCCGTTTGGTGACACAGAGTCTAGTGTTAAAAACTTTGTGTTGAGTGATAATATGTGAGAAAGTTTTAGTGTTAAGGCAGTTCAAATGGGAGGGGAGGCAGAGCAGGCAGAGTGTTTAGCATTCTGACTGCCTGATGAACAGAGCTGTCTCTCAGTCTGCTGGTTCGAGCCTGGAGACTCCTCAGTCTCCTTCCTGATGGCAGCAGTCTGAAGCAGCTGTGTAGTGGGTGTGTGGGATCACCTGCCATGCGGTGGGCTTTCCGAGTGAGGCGTTTGCTGTGTAAGTCCTGCAGTGAGGGCAAGGAGGTGCCCACGATCTTCTCAGCTGCTCTCACAATGCGCTGGAGGCTCTTGCGGCAGGATGCAGTACATGCACCAAACCACACAGTGATGCAGCTGGTCAGGACACTTTCTATGGCACCTCTGTAGAAGGTGCTCATGATGGGGGTTGAAGCTCCAGCCCTTTTCAGCTTGCGGAGAAAGTAGAGACGCTGGTGAGCCTTCTTTGCCAGTGCTGCAGTGTTCCTGCTCCAGGACAGGTCCTTTGAGACGTGCACTCCCAGGAACTTGGTGCTGTCTACTCTCTCCACTGCGGTGCTGTTGATGGTCAGAGGAGGATGTTGGGCATCCCTCTTCCTGAAGTCCACAACAATCTCCTTTGTCTTCTCCACGTTGAGAGTGAGATTGTTGTGTCCGCACCACAAGGCCAGGCGGCTCACCTCGTTCCTGTAGTCCGTCTCATCGTTGTTGCTGATGAGACCTACCACTGTTAGTGTCTTGTCACGAATGAATCTTGTTCAATGAATCTTGGAATCTTGTTCACGAATGAGGGAAAACTGGACCGTGAGATTGATAGGCGGATAGGTGCAGCGTCCGCAGTGAAGCGGGCGCTGTACCGGTCTGTCGTGGTGAAGAGAGAGCTGAGTCAAAAGGCAAAGCTCTCAATTTACCGATCAATCTACGTTCCCACCCTCATCTATGGTCATGAGCTTTGGGTTATGACCGAAAGAACAAGATCTCGGATACAAGCGGCTGAAATGAGTTTTCTCCGCAGGGTGGCTGGACTCTCCCTTAGAGATAGGGTGAGAAGCTCAGTCATCCGGGAGGGACTCGGAGTAGAGCCGCTGCTTCTCCACATCGAGAGGAGCCAGTTGAGGTGGCTCGGGCATCTGGTTAGGATGCCTCCTGGACGCCTCCCTGGTGAGGTGTTCCGGGCATGTCCCACCGGGAGGAGACCCAGAGGAAGACCCAGGACACGCTGGAGGGACTATGTTTCTCGGCTGGCCTGGGAACGCCTTGGGATTCCCCCAGAGGAGCTGCTCCAAGTGGCTGGGGAGAGGGAAGTCTGGGCCTCCCTACTTAGGCTGCTACCCCCGTGACCCGACCCCGGATAAGCGGAAGAAGATGGATGGATGAATGGATGGATGGACTCTTCAATTATCGAGGTTTTTTAACAAAAATGAACAGCATGTTGGCATAGTTAAATCCACTTAAGTCTTCAACTAACATTAATTCAAAACCTCTTTTGGCTGGGAGTGTTCATAAAACAATACCAAACTTCAATAACAACAAAAGTAGCAATTAAGCAACTAGAAAACGTTTCACTGCTTCAACTCACTCTTGTCTTCAGATTCCAACGTGTATCACACAAAAAAAACAGGTCTTAGCTTTATAACCGATGTCAATTAAATCCCGCAGAATTAAACGGTTGTTAAGGTTAGTTTTTTGTTGTGGATTTTTAGACTTAGCGTTTCTTAGACTTAGCGTTTCTAAGTTCTAGTTCGAACGGTTTCTTTTAGCAACTAATATAGTTTAAACTGTTTAGTTTATTTACTATCGTGTGCTTGGACAACCTTATTTTCCCATGAAGTCTGTGAGTTTGCAAGATCTTTGTCGTTTGTGGGGTTATTGAAATCTTTGTCTTTGTCTTGGGCATGACCTAACATCACCCCCCTGAGGTCATAGGGGACCACGAACACAGGTGAGGACGTCCGTCCATGGGCACAAGTTAGGATGCCAACGTGTCGTTTAAGCTGTTTTCGTAGCTGAGAGTAGACAGTACACAGGAACCTTTTAGGTTTCGGCCAACGTTTCTTCTTACGTTTACCTCTTTCTGTGTAATTCAGGTGTGTCACAACTGTCGGCGCAGTCGCAGGTGTGTCTGATTTGTCAGACTGCGACAGTTCACTGTCGTGTGTGTTTTCCCGCTTCTTGACTGAAGAGGGAGGGGCTCTTTGAGTCTGTAGAAACAATGTCATTACTGATTAGTTCTAGACTCAAATGCTCTTGAACCAAGGTTTCATCAAAAGCTTGGCTGATTGCCGATTTATCTGTCCCAGAGGACAGTACAGCGTCTTCGGTGTGGGATCCGTGGATCTCCACACCTTCTTACTACTGTGGTAGGCAGTGTTCAGTGAGTGCTGATTGTTCCAGCTCGCAGAGGAGGTTCTCATGTTGGGCCAAGGTTGGGTCCAACTGTTGGGCCTCTTCTGCCTCACCTGTATTTGAAGGTTCACTTACCGGGCTTGTGCTCTTGGTTGGGGAGTCATCCGTGCCTTCTGCTGTACCATCTGTTAGACAGACAGTGTCATGATCTTCAGGATCTTGTTGACTGTCAGCATTTTGTTTGTTGTCAACATCTTTATTGTCAACATCTGTGGCATCTGTGTTAATGTTATTAATGTTAACTGTGTGCTCTGAGTTTTTGTGAAAGATAGTTCTATACAGCGCTCCAGGTTGGTCAACGTTGATAGTGTCATTATCAATGATAACGCCACTCATTGTATCCGGTTGGTCAAGCATTGTAACATTCAAATCTACTAACAAACTACTTACTTCCTCTGTCACTTCTGTGCATAAAAGTGTTGTGCCTTTTTTCTGGGACATTCATGACTCCTTGCATGTCTCGAACTGTTCTGTTCGAGGCGTGGGAGGTGCAGTTCCGAGGCTCGGGGGGATTCTGTTGGGACCACGCATTGTTACATGATTATAGGTCCTCATACTTCAATTTCTTTTGAAGTTCACCCACCGGTAGACTTTGGTTTTCACCCACCTGGTTCGATCTGAACAATTTTGGGTCTCTTAAAGAGTGAACACCTACCTTTTGAGGTTCATCGCTTGTCTCAGACTTTTCAATCTGAGGTGCTTTAGGAGCGGGGCTCCCTTTAAACCATTGTGAGTCACTGTTCCAGCTGGCACCAACATTTCGTTTTTTGTCAGTTTGAAAATCTTGTTTATTCTTGCTTGCATTATCCAACTCTTCTAACAACCGACGTATGTTCTCCATCTCCTCTGAGGTCAGAGAGCCTTTGATACAACAGTGTTTATTCTCGCTTTCTATAGGAGAGAGAACCTCTTCTATTTTTAGCAACTGGGATACGACCTTTTGACCTGGGCACACATCAGAGGGTGTTTTGCTTTGCATGTGAGCCTCAAAAACCTTTACAGCACCCTGTTTTATTTCATCCAAATATGTTACTTTTAATTGACACCAGGTGTACAATGGCAACTTTAATCTAATATTAGAGATTAGATTATTTCTGAAAACAGATTTGAAAAGTGTCTGCTCTTCCAGGCCTGGTTCCTTTATGTCACCTGTATACGCCTTGAAAATTCTGTCATAGAACAGCGATGGATGTTCATCTTTTCTCTGCAAGACATTTCGGGCAGCTAGGTAGTCACCACACAATGAGAAATATTTTCTCTGTGTGCGAGGTGCAAGGAGAGCAGGTCCTCGGCATTGGGATCCTTTGATGTATGAGTCTTCTAGAGGCACATACTGTATGAGCCTTGGACACGTACCTTCTTGAACTTCCATCTTTGTTTTGATTTTTTGTGAAAATCAATAAGACAGTTCATATTTTAATGTGTGCAAATAAATCTTCACTTTTAATGTAGCACTGAGTCAATCAAACCAACCAGCTATCAGGTTCAAGTGTTTCACTGTGTAATAAGTATTTCTATTCATAGGTACCTTCTTTCAGGTTTTTACCCTTAAATGAATTGTAAAAGTTAAATGCAAGCAGTGTTAACTTTAAATACAACTTGTTTTTTAACAACAGTTACTAACCCAAGCATGATTTATGTTCTACTTACTCAAACGCTTTATAAAAGATTTGAAATAAATGCAATATTCACACTAAAATGTTCCCAGGATGCTGCTCCATCATGTCTTAAAAAGATGTATTGCAGTTTGACTAAACTGTTTTGCTGTATTTTGACAGTTCTCAGGAGTGGAAATAGGATTTCTTGTTTGTTATTTTAAATATTTTTTTATTTAAAATAAACTGGAGTTTTTGTGTGCTCAACATAACATTAAAGATGTTATTCCAAATAAAAATCAGTGATTTTTATTAATTGTTGTTCTTTGACATCTTCAAATTTGTTCTGCTATCTTTGTTTTGATTTTTTGTGAAAATCAAGTCAGCAGATGCTTTGTTTGTTATTTTAAACTTTTTATTTAAA
Organism: Garcialebias charrua; assembly: GCA_038048925.1. Classification (NCBI taxonomy): domain Eukaryota; kingdom Metazoa; phylum Chordata; class Actinopteri; order Cyprinodontiformes; family Rivulidae; genus Garcialebias; species Garcialebias charrua. The sequence continues at coordinate 14,003 of JBBPBX010043860.1, forward strand.
ATAAAATGGAGTGCACAGAATAACTTTTAACAGATGTTTTAAAATAAATGCAGAGGGTTTAGCATCTATTCTGTGTAATGGTGTAGTCACACCGAACAGCGTTTCGGCAGCAGGAGCGTCCAGTTTACATGTAAAGTCAATGGGGGACGCGCTTCCAGCCATGTCTTGGCGTCGGGCGTCACGTCGCGTGCGTGTTGAGCGTGCTGGGAAGCGTTTTTCCATGCACGTGAACCGGCTTCAGCCTCCAAACCGAGCATTCAACATGCTGAAGATTTCGCGGTTCAAACGTTCAAACGCCGCTCAACTCTACCTGATTGGTTGGTGTGTCAACCAATCAGGGAGAGTCGGGGGGAGAAGAAACAAAGGAAACGAGGGTGCGCGCGCACTATGTGACGTATTGTTTGTGGGACACAGAAAAGACCCGCGAGGTCGTGTACTATGGAAGAGAAACTCATTGTAGCTGTGTGTTCGCGACAATTCCTTCACGACCAGTCAAGTCTGCTCCACAGAGACGGAAATAAAAAGCTCCTCGCCTGGCGGAATGCGCAGGACTCTGTGCGCAGGACTCTATATACCAGTAAGCTCCTCCCACACACCTAGCAGCTGTTTCGCGTTCTGGCGTTCAGGGCTGGACACACTGCATTCACAAGTGCGTCCACTTACGTGCGTGACAAGCTTTTTGGAGGTTGAAAAGCTGTTCGGTGTAACCACACCATAAATGTTTCTTGTTCTCATTCTTTTAACCAGCAGATTGCAGTTTTTTAAAGCTTAAATTTACCACAATGTGACTGTAATTACTCATTCTGGCCGCTATAGAGGCGCTGTTGACTCTAAGGCCGCGTTGACTACTGCTAATTCTGTCAGCTTGAAACTAAGACGGTGAAAAATCAGCTTTTGGGATGAGTTTTAGCCTGGATGTAACAATCGCTTAAACAAACGTTCTTTTAAGAATCGAATCGATTTGATTTAAATGTTTAGAACAAGTTCTGTGAATTTTTAGATATAAAAAGAAACAATCTTTTTCCTTTTAATTTCTATCAGGGTCACGTCACTTCTGGTGACGTGTCGTACGTGATACCTTCATGGACTTTGATGTACCGTTGGAATTTTGTACGAACGGACTCCTGAATCGCTCCAAAACACTTGTAAATATCTCAAAACACCGCTTTTAAACAGTTTCTGACGATATTTCATGCATAGAAACGAACCAAGCCAGACAATCTGTCAGAATTGTGCGAACAAAACTGAAATTTGTCGAACAGCAACGCGTTTCATGTGATCGCTTTGAACCTATCCCAGCGCATGAACAGATGTTAGCGTCAGCATATAGCTTATCACAAACTTAGACTCTTTTTCAACTCATAAAACGCCCAAATTCACCCAAAATTCTGTGAAAGTACCGTTTCACATCCGAACAGTTCTACCAAGCTGCGCCCAGTAAAAATAGCAAAATAAATGTCGCCTACATGGACGTACAGCAACACGTCAGAGCTAACAACTGGACCAGGTCAGAACCTCGATCCGACAGCTTCAGACACAAGATGCTATTATTCCTGCTTCAAATGTAACGATACCACTCGACAGCAATTTTCAGATGAACTATGAAGCTCTTATAGGCACAGTTTTGACACGGAGGTCAAACGTAGATGCGCTTTTCTCTGTGACACGTCAGCAAAGAGTCCAAACGACTCAGAACCAGAACCACACAGCAATATCAAGTTTTAACCCAAAAACTTCAACAAACGTTTAAAAGTTGAGTAAAGACAATTCCTCAGCTTCAAGTGACATTAACCAGCAGTTTCCTGTAGCCATGACACACTTTCCCAGCCAAAAACTATCCTTTTTTGCGAGTCTAAAAACTTGGACAAAATTATGCCAACATTCAAAGTACAGAAATATTAAATCATTTTAGAGACTGTATGAAGCCACCATTAATGTAGTAATATAGGAAGGGGTCAGTTTACTGACTTACCTATATTTTAGATATATAAATTGGCAGGGTTTAGACTGACACAAAAATACATAATTAATTAAACGAGTTCTCTCTTTTTCAGTTCAATATCAATAATTCTATACCTTGACCAGATGTAATTCACAGGAAACGTTAAACTTATGTTGGCACAGCAGGACTGGACCATTTATTTAACATAATTGTAAATTACATCACAACATATGTACATGATTGGTTGATCATTTTTCCTATAATTAACTTCAGCATAGATGAAACACGTGTCCGTAATTTCATAGGAACAGCAGAACACAAGTTATGGGTGTTAATAACTTATATCTCTGCTGGCACAATAAACTTAAAGTTTAGTTACTTAAAATAAGAAAGTTTCAGTGAAGAGGAAATGGAGGATTAGGAAAAGTAGTCATGAGGAGAGGTACTATCTTGATGTGTTTTAACCAGAAACATGGCAGTTCTCCGGCGGCTTCCGCTCGACTCGGTCGAATGGACATCAACGTTTTACCTTTGCGAAGATTTTTGGTCTCGGCTTCGGTAAACTTGTCCCAACCTCACGTGCACGAACTGTCCGTTCATGCTACAGTTTACAGGTGACCGGCATCCATTTTTGCAACGGCTCGCTCACAAGACGGCTTCCACCTCACCAAAGTAACGACCTCAGGTCGAGTTTGGCTTTTCAAGATAAAAGCTTCCTTGAAGGAATTTATTCATATGGAGCTTTCCAGCTCTTGAAGATGACTTATAACTTGGCATGTTATGTCTTTAACTGAATGACGTGTCCTTAGCGTGTGACTGGCGTTCATTCAGCTCTTTGGGGAACCTCATGGCTTGAGGTCCACTGCAAACTCTGTCAGTTCCAGCTTAGCTTAGAACTTTTAGAAATGATCTGTGATCAGTGACCTGTTCCTCCCCGATTGGTCCAAACGAACCAGTGGAAGAGTTAGTGCATGAAGGTCACTTGGAAGAGAGGATTGTTTTTAAGAAGTTGTTTAGAATGAAGAGAGAGAAACAGATAAGACTGGAGCCAGCTTCATAAAACAACTGATTAAAACTGTGTTCTAACTTCTAACAAAACTGAGGAGTTCAGTCTGACATATTAATTCACTTTCACCATTTGATTCATCATATGAAGAAGTGACCATCATTTTGAAATAACATTGGATTTCCAACTTGAATTAAACAGTTTGAATTAACCAGCCTTTGACTATCAAACATGCTTATACAAGTAACACAAGGTTATTCATTAACACAAAAATAGAGGAATAAGAGAGTCTCTTATGACTTATTGTGTTTTGATTCAAAATAATGTAATAAAATAGTGTTAATGTCTTTTTTCTGAGAGTATCAGTGAAAAGGTGTCACTGGGACATATCAAAGAGACGAAGGTGTATTAGAGAACCCCGTCTGGTTCACTACAAGAGTTATGAACTTCCCTTTTGATTACCTCCAGGGTCACTTACATTTACATGTTGCATCTCTAATAGATGCTATAAGAACTCTGTGGCAGGAAGTAAATCAGTGACTGTTCTGTTCTCAGAGAGATTATTTCCAGGAGCAGAAGCAGCCTGTGGCCCAACCTGCTGCTGCTAAGGACGACAACATCTGGGGGTGAGGAGTCCAGCCTTCATGAAGCTGAGGAACCAGAGGACACCAGCATGGTGTCCTGAGAGCAAAGATGACATGGTCGCCTGTGACAACAAAAACTGTAAAACAGTTTGGTTCCATTTAAGTTGTATGGGTCTGCAGCTTGCACCTGCACAGGAAGAGACATGGTTTTGTTCTTCATGCACCAGTAAAATGTGAGGCACATACTTAGCTTAATAAAGATGGCTTTAACATTTGAGAAGCTTTTGTAATTTTATTTTCATGCCAGAAATATTTAATATGTTAAATTTTTTTAAACCTTTGTTTAGCAACACAAAAGTACGGAAGCGTAGTGCTGCCACCTGGTGAATTTTTTTTGGGGGGCTTATGTAGTAATAACGTGATATGTTTCATGTTATAACGTGATACGTATCACGTTATAACGTGATAATATCACGTAATAACGTGATACGTATCAAGTAATTACGTGATACGTATCACGTTATTACGTGATACGTATCAGAGTCAGAGAGTCTTTATTGTCATTTGCACCGCATGTGGTACATGTGATGAAAACGAGATTATGTACACAGGGTCCCAGTTACATCCAACAACAAATGCAAGAGAAAAACAGTAATAACATCTAGGATTAACTAAGAAAAACATCAACTAGTAATACACTAAGCCCTAATGTAGTAGAAAAACATCATTATAAACAGCAGCACGAACATGAGTCTGTATGAGCAGATGGTCACAGATGAACACAGCAACAAGAAAACAGATCAGCATCAGCATGATGTGATATTTTGCAGTGATTATTCTTATTATTTATTTATTCATGAGTCTAACAGCCTCAGGGTAGAAGCTGTTCCTCAGTCTAGTGGTTCTACATTTGATGCTCCTCAACCTCCGTCCTGAGGGGAGTGGGGCAAAGAGTGAGTGTGCTGGGTGAGTGAGGTCTTTCATGATGCAGGTGGCTCTTTTCCTGCATCTGGAGGTGTAAATGTCTGTGATGGTGGGGAGACTGACTCCAACATCTTCTGTGCAGCCTTCACCACTCTCTGTAGAGCTTTCCTCTCTGCAACTGTGCAGCCTCCATGCCACACATTGATGCTGGAGCACAGGATGCTCTCCACTGCACACCTGTAGAAGGAGGTGAGGACTGGGCTGCTCAGACCAGCTCGTCTCAGCCGTCTGAGGAAGTAGAGTCTCTGATGACCTTTCTTGATCAGGCTGGTGGTGTTGTTGCTCCAGCTGAGGTTATCATTCAAGTGTACACCCAAGTACTTGTAGCTGGAGACCACTTCCACTGCAGATCCACTTATGTTCAGTGGGGTGTGGGTGTGTTTGTTCCTTCTGAAGTCCACAATCATCTCCTTTGTCTTCTTCACATTCATGTGAAGGTTATTCTCTTTGCACCAGCTCTCCAGATGTTCCACCTCCTGTCTGTAGCTGGACTCATCATTGTTTGTGATGCATCCCACCACCGCTGTATCATCTGCAAACTTAACAATATGACAGCCTGGATGTGTGGCTGTACAATCATATGTGAGCAGAGTGAACAGAAGAGGGCTCAGCACACATCCTTGAGGAGAGCCAGTGCTGAGGGTAATGGTGGAGGAGGAGAAGTTGTGGATCTTCACGGACTGTGGTCTGTTTGTTAAGAAGTCTAAGACCCTAACCTTAAGAAGTCTAAGATCACGTTATTATGTGATATTATCACGTTATAATGTGATACGTATCACGTTATAATGCGATACGTATCACGTTATAACGTGATAAGTATAGATGTCCATCCACATGGTATCAGCACCATTACCCATAATGCAAGTTCGCCCGCTCATACGCTCATATGGTTCATACGCTTGTTTTTGCCTACATGCTAACAATGGCTA
>JBBPBX010043861.1:0-19136 GCA_038048925.1 Garcialebias charrua
TTTTTAGTTTATTTATTAGCAGACGCTGTACATTTAAGAATGCTTTTATGTTGTTTGAAGACATTAAAGATTTTTTGATTTTTAACAAAACTTTATTCACACAGTATTAAAAACATGATCAGGACAAGCTTAAAATTAGTTGTTTACATTAAAAGCTCGTTGTAGTTTAGTTCTTTCTGATCAGAAATGGTGCATAAGATGTTTTTAAATCCCCACAGTTTCGTAAACACTTTTAAATCCCCAGTGTCTCTGTGGAAGTGAAACGTCAAGGCCAGCCTGGCCTTGACGTTTCACTTCCACAGAGACACAGCATCAAGGTGAGGTCCATCCTGCAGTCTGTCCCTGCAAGACAAATAAATTGCCATCTTTGCCTCGGCGATTAAAAAAATTTAAAAGTTGGGACTTGTCTTTAGTGGCTCTGCTGTAAAATACACCATTAATGAAAACTGAATGAGTAAAAAGTGTGTCAAAAAGGTTAAAAATCTGTATTAAGAGATTAAAAAAAACTGTGTCGTGCACAATCCATGAAAACTTGGAAAACATTCTCCGACAAACTGCAAAAAGGACAATTAAAGAAGATTTTTATCCAGATATGATTTCATTTTCCTGTTCTATTTTATTATGATAAAGTCTCTGTGCTAATGCTGTGGACATCCAGAGGCACAAATGCACCAAGTTCAGTCTGCATGAAGCTTTCTGATGAAACAAAACATCCATCCATACATCCATCCATCCATCCATCCATCCTTTCATCCATGTATCCATCCACATATCCATCCATCTTTCCAATCCATGCATCCAACCATGTATCCATCCATCATCCATCCATTCATGCATCATCCGTGCATCCATCAGTGTATCCATCCACACATCCTTCATCCATGCATCCATTCATGCATCCATCCATGTATCCATCCACACATCCATCCTTCCATCCATGCATCCATTCATGCATCCATCCATGTATCCATCCATTCAACCATCCATGCATTCATCCATGTATCCATCCACACAGCCATCCACCCTTCCATCCATCCATGCATCCATCAGTGTATCCATCCATGTATCCATCCATTCATCTACGTATCTATCATCCATCCATCAATGTATCCATCTATCATCTATCATCCATCCATCCATCCATCCATGTATCATCCATGCATCATCCATCCATCAATCCATCCATCATCCATATATCCTTCCATCCATCCATCTATTTTTCCATGCATCCATCCAGCAATCCACCCATCCAATAATGTATCCATGTATCCATCCATCCATCCATCCATCCATCCATCCATGCATCCATCCAGCAATCCATCTAGCCATCTATCATCAATCCATCAATGCATCCATCCATGCATCCATCAGTGTAGCATCCATGTATGCATCCATGCACCCATCCATCAATCCATAAATCCATCTATCTATCCATCAATCATCCATCCATCCATCCATCCTCCATCCATCCATCATCCATCCATCCATCCATCCATCCATGCATCATCCATCCACCCATCCATCCATCAATGCATCCAACTACCCTTCTATTCATCCAACCATCCATGCATCCATCCATGCATCCATCAATCCAGCCAATAATATATCCATCTATCATCCATGTATCCATTCATCCATCCATCCCTGTATCCATCTATACATCCATCCATGTATCCATCCATCCATCAATCCATCCATCCATGTATGTATCCATCCATCCATCCATCCATCCATTGATTCATCCAATTATCCAACCAACCATCCATCCATCCATCCATCCATCCATCATCCATATATCCTTCCATCCATCCATCAGTCCATCCATCCATCCAATAATGTATCCATCTATCCATTGATCCATCCATAAATCCATCCATGCATCCATCCATCCATCCATCCATCCATCCATCCATCCATCTATCCGTCCATCCATGCATCCATTCTTTTCCTAGTCTAAATGTGATGAAGACTTGCTGAAGTTCTAACAGGACATCAGAACAGGGAGTAAACAGTTTAACCATCATTAACCTTGGCATGGTTGGTGGTTTGAGTATTTCAGAAGTTTTTGCTCAACCATCTCTGGGGAGACGCATCATAATATTGGTGGCCCTCAGTGTGGTCTTCTTCTGTTGTGGCCCATCTGCTTTAAGGTTTGTTGTGTTGTGTACTCAGAGGTGGTATTCTTTACACCTTGTTGCAAAGAGATACTTGAGCTACTGTTGCCTTTTTGTCCTCCATCATGGAGTTAAGAGGGGAAACTGGAAATACTCTCAGTCCATCCATTTGCACATGTTGTGAGCATTTTAACGTGAAAAATAATTGAGGAACCATCTTTTGAGGAACCATCTTCTATGTTGTGTGTGGCTTCATCTAGAGGTAAGAAAGTTTCCTATTGAAAATTGGGTTTCCAAATCAAAATCCAACATGGCTGCCACCATATACATATACATGTAAACCTTGTGAGTTGAATAATTTGAAAAATAAGCAATGTGCCACTTCCATTTTTGGTTTGCATCAGTAGGAATAAGAAAGGCCTCTGTTGAAAATTGGGTTGCCACATCAAAATTCAATTCAGATAAACACTCATCTCAAAACTGCAAACATTCACTCTTCACATCCCTCAGTAACAGGGACACTTATCTGAAACCAGTCTGCACATTTTCCTCTGATGTTAAAGCTTTCTTTCTGCATGACTGCTGCTCACTGGATATCTTCTCTTTTTTAGATAACTCTGTGTGTGACAAAATCTCAGTAGATAACTGAAATTTTCCATTCAACCTTTATTTAGTCAGGTAAATCTTATTGAGCCTCATGGCTCATTTACGAAAGCGACCTGCTAAAACTAAAGAACGATGAACAGCAATGGTAGAATTTCCTTAAACAATAAGCAATAAACAATAGAAAACAAAAGAGAACAAAACAAAAGAGAGAACAAAAGAGCGAAATACTCATAGAGCCCATCTGGCACCAACAACCAACATATTCAACATCACTTCCCTTTCTTCCCTGACTGTTCTGATGCTCAACTTGAACTTCAGCAAGTGGTCTTTACCACATGGCTACATTCATCAAAATGTAATCTGTCAGTCCACCTGCTGAACAAAACTCTGAGATACTTGAACTCCTCCACTTCAGAGAAAAGACTCGCTCTAAGTCTGGACAGAGCCCTCCATCTTTATCTAGGTGAGAACCACTCAACACTTGCTCTTCTCAAGGGCGGACGTCTCCTCTCAGTCTCCGCTTTGCTTTTGCTTTGTCTTGTCTGTGAAACTGTCCGAGAGCCTCTCTTCTATAAAATCTTCCGAATCATAACTATGGACTTCAATTTGGTCAGTTGGTCCCTCAACACAACTGATAACATTTCTTCAAAGAAAAGACAGGCTGTAGGCGATTTGCCCTGTTGGCATGCACACAGCTGGATATCTCACTGACTTGGAAGACTTGATGATGTGTCTATCTCTGCTGTCATCTGTGGATCTTAAGGACGCATATTTAATTGGATTTACGATAACTGGTTCCTGCTTTTTGGATTTGGCTGGTTCCTGGTCTATCAACACACAAGGAAGACGTTGGCAGCAAATCTGGACCTGGTCAGGCTGCCTGCCTTACATGATGGCTTGGTTCATGTCTCGAGAAACCAGACTTTTGGCTGAATGGATTAGATCTTGGGGATTTTCTCAGGTACGTTCCACTGGTATGGTCATTTTAATATGGACATTTTGGAAGCGAGTGGACCGACACAGACTGAAGGTAGATGTCATTAAAGGTCTGCCTGTTCCCAAAACAATCGTGCTTATCTGACATTCGGCTCCCCGACTGGCCTTGATAGGCTGTCTTATCTCAACACGCCTGAGAAGTTTTGTAAACCTGATGCTCTCACTCTCCCAAACCTGCTACTGAGGAATTCCACGGACTTTTCAGAGGAGCCCAGCTGAATAAACATTCTGTCATCATTTCAGGACTCTGGATTGCTCTGGCCGTCCTCGGCAGCTCCCCCCCCCCGAGTGTGCACAGATCTCTCCAGATCTACTACTGTATATGAACCGAGTGTTTTTATCTGAACTCTGCAGTGCCTCTGCGGGCTGGCTGCTCACTGCGTTTGAGTACTCCCCCCCTGTCGGCGTCATTATTTGCTAGATTTTTTTTCATTACCACATTTTTGACCTTCAAACAGAGGTAAAAAAATATGTTAGGAATTTTTTTTGTCTCCAAACCCTATATGTCATTTTCCCCACTTTTATTGTCTGTCCAACAGATCTCACTTGTAAATGAGTCTTCGAGGCTCAATGTGACTTATCTGTTTAAATAAAGGTTGAATGAAAAAAAACCCACAAGATCAGACCTCTGTGCCCAACGAACGTCGAGGTTTGAAAATACAAACACATCCATATGATTTGCAAAAAGGTGGAGAAGACCCCACCCCACACCAATACTAATAGGGTTAGAAAGCAAATGTTATAAAAGTTATTTTAAAGGGGACCACAGATGCAAAATTCACTTTTTAATGTTTTTTTTACTCAACTTTGGGTATGTACTTCATAAAAAAACAGTCCTAGTGCCAAAAAAATGCACCCAGTGGTTTATTTACTCTAAGTATATTTATTTATCTTTGATAGAAACACTTCGTTTTCAAATCCTGCGGTTTGTGACGTCACAAACCGCAGCCACAACCCACCCCAAACCTGAGTCCAGCCCCTCACCTAGCAACCCCTGGTTAGGCTCAACCAGAGCCATATATATAGAGAGTTCCGACACTCTTTGATGTCGCCGACAGGCGGTCAATCGTTCCAAACAACGGCTATGGAAACCTTGTGGAGCTGCGCCCTCTGGCGGCGACGGAGCGCTACTGCAGGCAGCTTCAGACTGTAACCAGAGCCATGGAACAAATCGCCCCCTCCATGACCCACGTGACTTCCGCATTCCATTCTTACAATGGAACTCTATGGGAGTGTCGCAACTCTCACTTTATATGGCTCTGGGCTCAACCCACTTCAGTATAAAAGACGTGACGGTTGTTTTTCCTGATTTCATCTCATCTTTTGTTTAAATGTTCTTAATTTCATGTGTACAGCACTTTGTTGCAGCTGTGGTTGTTTTAAATGGCTTTATAAATAAAGTATAATTGTTATTTTTACGTTTTAGTTCAATTTTTAGCGTATTAGCGATCGCTCCCAACGAGCAGCCGGCAGACGGAAAACGAGCAGACCGCCGGCGAAGAGACCATCTGCGGCTGGGAGCTGGCTGGCTGGTCAGAGGTTGCCTCATACGGATAAATTAACTGGAGACACTCAGTGAACTTTGTGTATGTCTGGACTGAAGCAGAGATCGCTCCCAAAAGCGCTGCATGCAACGAGCGGACATAAAAGGGCGGAGGAGGAACAAGCTATTTTTAGCATCGGATTCGGGCTAAAAGGAGCAGCTCATGGCGGCGCGCGCAGACGGCTTTCGGTAAGTTATCTTAAGCTAGCACTAACAGTAAGTCAAATGAGTAATAAAAAAAGAGCTAATTTTAAAACAACAACAGATTAGAGATACTGGCTCTTACAGAGGGCGGAGTAAATGTAAACAGATCTTTGAAGGGCGTGACCATGAGAGCTCATTATCATAAACCAGTCGTTCAAAACGAAAGTTAAAAATGGCAGAATTAAAAAGGGTATAATTGATTATCTAAGAATTATTTTGTGTATTAAATTGAATGAACATTGTCTGGATGGCACACAGACATACCATAAAAAATTTAAAAACCTATCTGTGGTCTCCTTTAAAATACTTGGTTTCATTCAGCCTGAAATAAAGAAATTGAAACAAAAAATTGCAAATCGTAAATGCTTGCCAGAACAAGCTGTTAAATGTTTTATGACATTTCATTTCAAACATTTTATAGTTTGTTATAATAATTACTTTCTGAGTGATTTAAAAAAGCTAAGTCTGGTCCTCTGGACATTCAAAAAACAAAACAAAGCAAAAAAACTGTAGAAACGTTTCGTCTTTCGTCCGAAAGACTTCCTCAGTCTGAGCTGCTGTATTCAGCTCAGTCTTATAAATAGCACCCTCTCACAGTGGATCAACCAGTTGGCTGATGACAGCCTGAAACCAGCTGCTCACATGATCAAGGAGGACCATCAGCCTAACGATGGATCGTTAGCACCCTGATGGTTGTTTGCTATTCACAGAGGGCTGAGTGATACTAGCAATAACAGCATTGTAAGAGGGGGACAGTTGAACCCGGAGGCCTCCACCCCTGTTTAATGATGGACGGTTTCTTTTCACAAAGATGGCCTCCTTTACTCCTCTCTCAAACCATTGTTCCTCTCTATCAAGGATGTGAACATCTTCATCCCTGAAAGAGTGACCGCTGGCCTGGAGATGAGTGTAGACCGCAGAGTCCTGACCTGATGATGTTGATCTTCTGTGCTGGGCCATCCTTTTGGCCAGTGGCTGTTTATAAGACTGAGCTGAATACAGCATCTCAGACTGAGGAAGTCTTTTGGACGAAAGACGAAACGTTTCTACAGTTTTTGTTTTGCTTTGTTTTGTTTTGTTTTTTTGAATGTCCAGAGGACCAGACATAGCTTTTTTTTAGATTTTTCTACCTGGATTATTGAGCATGCATCAGGTTATTTTGTGAGTGATTGTTTTTAAATTATTTAAATAGAAGCTGATTTTCCAGCTCTCTGTTGGAGCAGGAAGATAAATTGTAAAATTCAGTCATAAACATCGTAACTGTTCCAGTTCTCTACGTTTTTTGTGTTTTGCTATAAAATCTCTTGGATGCTGTGAATCAATCTTTGCTGCCTTCTTCATGATACCTTCCAACCAAAAGGGGGAAAAGAAGCCCCCACAGTCTCTTTATTGGTGGATAAAAGCTCGCCCTCTGCTATTATTGATTCACGTTGAGTCATTGGACGGTGGATGGAGTCTGACGGGGGGGTGGAGGGGCGCTGCAGTTCAGGGGTGAGGCAGCATGGATCGATGGTGGGTAATGGACGAATGATTAAATAAGTGCAGAGAGAATAGAAAGCTCCATCCATCAGGAGCAAGGCGAGTCGGAGGGGGGAGGGGCTAAAAGGTTTCTGGTCCTCTCAGACTCAGCAGATCTGATGGAGACAAGCAGCTGCAGGAACACCGTACAACAGAAAACAAAATAATTCATGTTAGTAAAATATCTCATTAACTATTTGACAGATTTGATGAAATGCTCAGGAAGTATTCATCCAAATGTTTATCAACAAAACTTTTAATTTGGGAGTCCGTCTCATTCAATGTAAAAATGGTCGGTGGTTGAGATGGAGCTCAGCAGGGCAGCTGACCCGGGACCTGAAAGTCCCAGGTTCAATCCCGTCATTGCACATCTCATGGTGTCTCTGAGCAGGATACCCTATTCCCAATTGCTCCCATGGGTGCTTTCAATAGCTTGCTTGGTGGTGGATGTGTTCAATGCAAAGAGCCAATTTCAAAATTGTATGAGATCATACAATGATGACAACACATGCACATTATTATTATCATGTCTAGACCATACTATTGTAATGGCTTGTTATCAGGGTGTCCAAAAACATATTTTAAAAGTCTTCAGTTGATCCAAAATGCTGCTGCCAGAGTCTTAACTGGAGTTAATGGGAGAGATCATCTCTCTCCAGTTTTAGCTTCACTCCACTGGCTCTCTGTCAAATCCAGAATTAAATTCCAAATCTTACTTCTAACCTACAAAGCCCTCAACAACCTAGCTCCATCTTACTTTGTACATTGAAGGTCTTATTGTTCCATATTTTCCTAACAGAGCACTTTGATCTCAGTCTGCAGGTTTACTTGTGGTCCATAGAGTTTCCAAAAGCAGAATGGGAGGAAGATCTTCCAGTTCTCAGGCTCCTCTCTTGTGGAACCAACTTCCAGTTTCTGACCATGAGGCTGACACATTGTCCAGTTTAAAGACTTTTCTTTTTGATAAATCTTATAATTAGGGTTGGCTTGTTATGCTGCTATAGACTTAGACTACTAGAGGACAAGTTGACCTCATTTTCTTAAATGAATTGTTAAAATTGAATAGTTTTCATTTGATACTATTTCTCTTAATATGATTCTTGACCTGCCATTGTGTATCTGTTCCTCTCAAACCCATCAGGTCGAAGCAGATGACCTCTTGTCCTGAGCCTGGTTCTGCTAAAGGTTTTTTCCTCATGAGGGAGTTTTCCTTTCCACTGTTACCTTCATGCTAGCTCAAAATGAGAGTTCTGTGACTTCAAGTTGTGTGTGGCAGTAGCTGATACTCATTCCCAACACACACTTTAAGGACTAACTGACTGAGCAAGATCTGTATTTTAAAATTTTGCAATCAACTCTGTTAACAAAATATCACATGAAACCTGAAACCAGAGTGGAAATATATAATGTACCTCTATACAACTGAAACAACCGAGGAGTCAATCTAATTCAAAATGACCACCACAGCCTCTGACATTGCAAAACACAAAATTACATCTATCTATAACTAGTCAAAGTCAAAGTCAACTTTATTGTCAGAACTGCAATATGTACAGGACATACACAGGACCGAAATTGCGTTTCTCTCAGTCCCTCGGTGCAACAGTAACCATCTAAACACTAAACACTAAAACATTTAATACACATAAGCATAAAATAGTAAAAAAGTGTAACACTGTCCTGAGTTTTTTCATAATAGTATAAAAGTATGAAAATTTACACCAACACTGAAACACCAAACACCCCTAAAACACCAAACACCCAATGAACATAAGCATAAAATGAAATAATAAAAGTGTAATACTGTCCTGAGTTTTTGCATAGTAGTATGAAAAGTATAAAAACGTAAATCTATAAAATAAACTGAAGTTTCTAGCGTTGACATTTGCAAAGAGTGGCACAGCAGCATATAAGTTAATGTACACAGTATATGTATGAGGTAGTTGATGTTGGTATAGAGGCAAAGTGGCATATGCAGTAAGGCACATAAGGCACATTTGGCATCCTTAGATAAGGCTAGTCAGAGAATGCTGTATATGTATCTGCAGTAGTGTAGATAAAAGTAGTGTAAATGTAAACAGTAGTAATAAATGTAAAGCAGTAGTAATAAATGTAAACAGTATTAATAAATGTAAACAGTGAATGTAAACAGTAGTATGACTATAGGCAGTAATGTAATACAAACATTAGTGCAAATATGAGAAGTAGTGCAAACTGAATGAACACATGACCGAGAGTTTAGTGAATAACCCGTTTGATGACACAGAGTCCAGTGTTAAAAACTTTGTGTTGAGTGGTAATGTGTGAGAAAGTTTTTTGTGTTAAGGCAGTTCAAATGGGAGGGGAGGCAGAGCAGGCAGAGTGTTTAGCATTCTGACTGCCTGATGAACAGAGCTGTCTCTCAGTCTGCTGGTACGAGCCTGGAGACTCCTCAGTCTCCTCCCTGATGGCAGCAGTCTGAAGCAGCTGTGTAGTGGGTGTGTGGGATCACCTGCCATGCGGTGGGCTTTCCGAGTGAGGCGTTTGCTGTGTAAGTCCTGCAGTGAGGGCAAGGAGGTGCCGACGATCTTCTCAGCTGCTTTCACGATGCGCTGGAGGCTCTTGCGGCAGGATGCAGTGCATGCACCAAACCACACAGTGATGCAGCTGGTCAGGACACTTTCTATGGCACCTCTGTAGAAGGTGCACATGATGGAGGTTGAAGCTCCAGCCCTTTTCAGCTTGCGGAGAAAGTAGAGGCGCTGGTGAGCCTTCTTCGCCAGTGCTGCAGTGTTCCTGCTCCAGGACAGGTCCTTTGAGACGTGCACTCCCAGGAACTTGGTGCTGTCCACTCTCTCCACTGCGGTGCTGTTGATGGTCAGAGGGGCATGTTGTGCATCCCTCTTCCTGAAGTCCACGACAATCTCCTTTGTCTTCTCCACGTTGAGAGTGAGATTGTTGTGTCCGCACCACAAGGCCAAGCGGCTCACCTCGTTCCTGTAGTCCGTCTCATCGTTGTTGCTGATGAGACCTACCACTGTTGTGTCGTCCGCAAACTTGATGAAGTGGTTGGAGCTGTACGATGGTGTGCAGTCGTGTGTTAGCAGGGTGAATAGAAGGGGGCTCAGCACACATCCTTGTGGGGCCCCTGTGTTCAATGTGATGGTGCTAGATGTGTTACTCCCGATCCGTACTGTCTGTGGTCTCCCGGTCAGGAAGTCTAGCAGCCAGTTACACATTGAGGTGTTCAGCCCCAGACTGTCCAGTTTATGGATGAGCTGTTGGGGGATGATGGTGTTGAATGCCGAGCTGAAGTCGATGAACAGCATTCTAACATAAGAGTCCTTCGTGTCCAGATGTGTGAGAGCTGTGTGGAGGGCAGAGGAGATGGCATCGTCGGTTGAGCGATTAGGTCGGTATGCAAATTGGAAGGGATCCAGGGAGGCAGGGAGGACAGATGTGATGCTTTTCATGACTAGCCGTTCAAAGCACTTCATCAGGATGGGGGTGAGTGCTACTGGGCGATAGTCATTGAGGCATGCGGGCGTTGCCTTCTTTGGGACAGGGATGATGGTGGTGGCTTTGAAACAGGTGGGGACGATGGCCTGGCTCAGTGAGATGTTAAAGATGTCCGTGAAGACCGCTGCGAGTTCCCCTGCACAGTCTTTCAGCACACGACCAGGTATGTTGTCAGGACCAGAGGCCTTCCGGGCGTTAATCTTGATGAATGAACGCCTTACGCTGTCTGAGGACAGCGCCAGCACCTGGCCATCAGGAGAGGGGGGGAATTTATGTGCAGGTGTGCTGTTACTTGCCTCAAACCGAGCGAAGAACTCATTCAGTTCATTCAGCGTAGAGGTTGAGCTGTCACAGGTCTGGGGGGGGGTTTGTAGTCTGTGATGGTCTGTATTCCCTGCCACAGACTGCGTGTATCCTTGCTGTCCTTGAAACGGTGAGCTATTTTCCTGGAATACTGCTCCTTGGCCTCACTGATGCCCTGGGTCAGGTTCTTTCTGGCTGCCTTCAGGCCCACCTGATCTCCCGCTTTGAAGGCAGCATTCCTGGCTTTCAGGAGTCTGTGAACCTCAGCTGTCAGCCATGGCTTCTGATTAGCCCGAACAGTGATGGTTTTGAGGTTGGTAACATCATCAATGCACTTGGCGATGTATGAACATACAGTGTCTGAGTACTCCTGGAGACATGTGTTGTTGTTTGTGGTAGCAGCTTCTTTGAACATACCCCAATCTGTGGTGTCAAAACAGTCCTGGAGTGCCTCTGAAGACCCCTCTGGCCACACTCGTATCTGCTTGCGGACTGGTTTTGTGACTTTCACCAGCGGCCTGTATGCTGGCTTTAGCATAACACAGATATGGTCAGAAGCACCGTTTGTCTTAGTTTCAGCTGATCATCAGCCCAACGCTCTGAGCACTACAACGTCTGCATTATTCTGACTTCAAACACTGACAGTAACTGCTGGCATCAACCATGTCTGTTTGCAAACTGTCTCTTACACGAATGAATGGATTTTAGTGGATTTTTCAGATTGTAACTAGTCCCTGCACATCTACAACTCATTCACTTTTGGAGTCACCCTATAGCAAAATCAACATTAGCCAAAACAAAAATGGCAACAACTCAGTCAGTTTAACAAAGTTAAAAACTGACATGGCAGCTGAGAGGCATTTATAACACATGCACTAAGACTGGCATCTTGCAACACTGCATGAGATGGCACATAACGTTATTTCATTTTGACAAAGCTACAACTCATTTCATATGACGATCTAAATCTAAAACATTGGGATAAAATATGGAAAATGTGATTTGTCTTAACTGTGCTTGCTGGTAGAGTTTTTTGCTGTATCATATGGTGTCCTGTAATGACAAAATGTGATAGATATTTTTTGAATACCACTGATTACCCTATTGTAACCTTCCTTTTTTCCATATCTAAGATTGTTGCGGCGCGGTTTAATTACTGCTGCGGCCACGTGCACACGTCCCCATCTTAAGGACGGGTGTGCGTCAATTGCGATGTTTTTGTGCTCTGGTGCAATGACGATGCCAATAAAGATATATTCTATTCTATTCTATTCAAAGAATAATAATAATAATAATAATAATAATAATAATAATAATAATAATAATAATAATAATAATAATAATAACAGTACAACACAGTGGGGCAGTGGTTAGTAATGTTGTCTCACAGCACCAAGCGTTGCAGGTTGGCCTCCTGGGGCCTCATGTATCAACCGTGCGTGCGTACAAAATCCTTGCGTACGTCACTATCCACGCAAAACCCCGTATGTATCAAAACTGAACTGAACGTGAATATGTGCGCATCCAAGTACATTTCCACGCCAGCTCCCCTGCTGCGTACGCACGTTTCTGTGGTTCTTGTTCCTTTGGCGACACTTACAGGTGATTCAGAGAAACTGAAGCCCCACAGTCTGTGGTTGACTTTAAGAGCAGCTTGAAGACCTTTCTTTTCAACCGAGCATACTCTACCTCCTCATGATTCTACTTTTGATCATAGCTGATACTGTTGTTGATTTTAATTGTTTTATTATTTGTTTTATTGACATTTAATTCTGTTGCACCTTGTAGCACTTTGAGATTTTCATTAATGAAAAGTGCGTTATAAATTGAATTCATTATTATTATTATTATTATTATTAACTGTTCATGATGTGAAAATGATTAATATTCCCACCAAACACACATGATAACAATTATTACATCCACATGGACGCAAATAAAGGACGCGCAAAGTTGTGCAAAAATACATTTAACAGGAACGGATTCAGCCTTACTGGAGGATATAATAAATAGTGTAACACGCAGAGCATTTATTTATAAACAGATATAATTTTCTGATCTAGGATATGGCTTATCAGCCGTTTTCAGAAATAATCATTTTTCATTTTGGCACTGCGCTCTGGAGCACAACGCAGGAACCGTGCACAACGCGTGCAGAAGCAGCGATCAAACTGTTCCCGAGCTTTCCAGAGGGAGCTGGCAGGTCGATCGGGACTGTGCCATTCCAGTCCACACAAAGCCGGATCATATTCAATGGAATGGTCTCATCCATATGATTCCAAAGGCTGAGTGGTCGCGCTTTGGAGCGCGCGCGCACCCTCGCCGGTGTTACACGGCAGTGGAGGTGTTACATAATCTGCGTTTATTGTAGATTTCTCCAAAATGACACGTGAAAGTACACCATATATAACTTGTATAGGAGAGCAAAAGATTCACAGACAGACTGCGCACAAAGGCTGTGGTGCGCGCAGCGTTTGGAGACTCCAACATCACGTCATGTCATGAAAACTCTCCACTGAGGCGCACAGACTCATTTCTTCATATCATCTATTAAATAAACAAAGATCTATGTTCAACCAAACATCTAAGTTCCTCTGTGTTTACAGTAATTATGGTAATAAACTCGTGCGCAAAGTTAATATTTTCACTCAGAATGAATGGATGAGCCGTTGCGCACCAAAGCAGGGTGCGCGCACACACAAATACCGACACACAATCACTCGTTCTTTGCGTGATGAACACATTTTATTACTATTCTTACTTAGGATTTTTTCCTCACTCATATTATATTAAATTCATTATTTTCCTGAATCTAGAAATGATTTCTGATCGCGCAGGGATCAAACAAACATGTCCTTCACACATGCAGGAAGTAATTTGCATCTGTTTAACATATGTAAATGAAGGCGTGTCAGGGGAGGTGTCTCACGTGCGCTCAGTTCCACGTTAATTGTGATGTACAAAAGGAATGTGCGTGGATTCCGGTGTACGCACAGTTTGATACATCTGGATTTTTTTGTGCGTAGGCAGTTTTCTGGATTTGACCGTGCGGCACTTTTCAGTAAGAAATCCACGCAAGTCTTTGTACATGAGGCCCCTGGCCTTTCTGTGTGGACTTTCCATGCTCTTGACGTGTGTGTGTGTGATTTGTTTTGTCCTCCACAGATCAAAACACACATGTTAGGTTTACTGGTAACTCTAAAATTATATTTTGGTGTGAGTGAGAGTGAATGGTTGTTTGTCTCGTTTGTCTCTCTGTGTCCCTGTGATGGACTGGAGACCTGTCCAGGGTGTCTCCCACACAAGGACCGCTGCAGAAGACACCAGCGCCATGAAACCCGGAAAGGAGTTCCACTAATTTAAAGCTGCAGCCTCTGGTGAGTTCATTATCACAGACATGCGTACATGCTTTTAAAATATAATGTCGTGCCAAAAGCTTAAAAGAACACAACTTGATTTTTTTACATGATAGTTTCATGATTCATTTCAAAGGTTTCTTCATTTCAAGGACAAAAATAATTGTATTTTTTACAAGTACAGTTTAGGCTTGCTGTGTTAAATGCAAATGCAGCTTATTTGTTGTCAAATTATTTGCTACAAATGAAATGCAGAGGGGAAAAATCTTCATGTTTGAACAGAATAGATATATTTCATGTCAGGAGTCTCGACGTCTTTAAATGCTTTCAGAAAGACAGAAAAAAATTAACACGTTCGCCCCCAATAACTACATTGTACTTACTTGTTAGAAAGTTTAAACCTCACCCAGATACTATTGTCACTTTGTGTTTTTGCTTAATTTACCAACTTTCCAACAAAACAAGCCGACCTGCTTGTATCTGTGTTAAAACATAACTACAGTGTAAAAATTGGGGTGACAAGAACTGCACTTCACTTTTTTCCATGCAGATAACTGAACTAGTAAATGAAGAGAAATTGAGCTGAGGATGTAATCAGTCCTACAGTTCCCCCTGCTGGTGGAAAGAGTCATTACACCTCAGCAGATTTAAACAGAAGCTTTTGTGATTCTTATGATTTCATGGATGATGGTGTTTTTTGATGGGATTTCTTGTAATGAACTTCGATAAATCACTTCAGTAACATGGCTGACATTAGATCATCGTCATAGGAGTTGAGTTTATTTTCAGCTGTAAGCAGGGAAGACAAAACATCTGGTTTTAAACTTCTTTCTGTTCGAACTTTCAGAGAAAATCTTCTGAATGAATTGTACGGGTCAGGTGGAGGGAGGTGAAACGTGAGGAGGGGACTGAAGCCAGGGAGGCTGTGCAGGGGGCGGGGAACAGGTGAGGAGACAGGGTTATACGATGCCTACCTGCTCCTCCTCATCACCTCCTCCTTCTGCTTCGGAGCTGAAACAAACAGGTAAAGTCTGAGACTGATTCAAGAATTCAATATATGAAAGTTACGAGATTAATATTTCTTCAGTCCATCATTTAGAAACATGTTGACCTTTAAAGCAAAGTGGCATTTCACAAAAAACAAACAATGTTTTCAAGTTTTAATTTGAAAGGCAGATGTGGCTCTGATTTTTATTTATCAAAGCTTTAAAGCCCCACTGACATGATTTTTTTAAATTTTCATAAAATTGCTCAAAATATATACATTTTATCATTTAAATATGTTCGTTTATGCAAACAAAATGATAAATCACTTTAATTTTGCTTTAAAAGTGATTTTGAACTTCAAGCCGTGTTTAATCATGGGAAATCCAATTACCGGTACACACGAACGCACCATCTGTGACGTAGTGTGAGGCAGAGCTCTGGGCTTGTCACAGTGTGCGCGTGTGAGCAGCTCCACATGAAGGTAATACAGCATCAGACCTAAATTAGATCCTGTTGTTTCTTGTTCCATCACCCAAACTATTTTCTGCTTACCAAAATGAAGACAAATAGCTCAAATCTTCACATAGATTGCTAAATTCATCTGGTTTAAAATTGTCCACTATTAAAGAGACCAGAGGCCTCATGTATCAACGGTGCGTACGCACAAAAACCTTGCGTATGCCATTTTCCACGCAAAACTCCGTATGTATCAAAACAGAACTGAACGTGGAAATGTGCGCAGCTCCACGGCAACTCCAAGGCTGGCGTACGTACGTTTCTGTGGTTCTGGTTCCATTGGCGACACTTACAGGTGATTCTGAGAAACTGTTCATGATGTGAAAATAATTATTATTCCCACCAAACACACATGATTAACAATTATTACATCCACATGGACGCAGTTAAATAAAGGACGCACAAAGTTGTGCAAAAAATACATTTAACAGGAACGGATTCAGCCTTATTGGAGGATATAATAAATAGTGTAACACGCAGAGCATTTATTTATAAACAGATATAATTTTCTGATCTATGATATGGCTTATCAGCCGTTTTCAGGAATAATCCTTTTTCAGTTCGGCACTGCTGCGCTCTGAGCGCAACACAGGAGCCGTGCATCACGCGTGCACGTACAGAAGCAGCGATCAAACTGGGGTTCCACAGGAGCTTTCCAGAGGGAGCTGGCAGAACGATCGGGACTGTCCAGTCCACACAAAGCCGGATCATGTCCAATGGAATGGTCTCATCTATATGATTCTAAAGGCTGAGTTATGGTCGCGCTTTGGAGCGCGCGCACCCTCGCCGGCAGTGGAGGTGTTTCATAATCTGCGTTTATTGTAGATTTCTCCAAAATGACACGTGAAAGTACACCTTATAAAACTTGTAGGAGAGTAAAAGCTTCACAGACAAACAGACTGCGCACAAAGGCTGTGGCGCGCGCAGCGTTTGTGGAGACTCCAACATCATGTCATGAAAACTCTCCACTGAGGCGCAGACTCATTTCTTCATATCATCTATTAAATAAACAAAGATCTATGTTCTACCAAACATCTAAGTTCCTCTGTGTTTACAGTAATTATGGTAATAAACTCGTGCACAAAGTAAATATTTTCACTCAGAATGGATGGATGCATAGACATTATATTATATATGATATCTATGGATGGATGAGCCAGTTGCGCACCACAGCAGCGTGCGCGCACACACAAATACTGACACACAATCACTCGTTCTTTGCGTGATAAACACATTTTATTACTATTCTTACTTAGGATATTTTCCTCACTCATATTATATTAAATTCATTATTTTCCTGAATCTAGAAATCATTTCTGATCGCGCAGGGATCAAACAAACATGTCCTTCACACATGCAGGAAGTAATTTGCATCTGTTTAACATATGTAAATGAAGGCGTGTCAGGGGAGGTGTCTCACGTGCGCTCAGTTCCACGTTAATTGTGATGTACAAAAGGAATGTGCGTGGATTCAGGCGTACGCACAGTTTGATACATCTGGATTTTTTTGTGCGTACGCCGCTTTTCTGGATTTGACCGTACGTCACTTTTCAGTAAGAAATCCACGCAAGTCTTTGTACATGAGGCCCCAGAGCTCTGCCTCTCACTACGTCACAGATGGTGCGTTCGTGTGTAATCGGATTTCCCATGATTAAACACGGCTTGAAGTTCAAAATCACTTAAAGCAAAATTAAAGTAATTTATCATTTTGTTTGCAAAAAACGAACATATTTAAACGATAAAATGTATATATTTTGAGCAATTTTATGAATAGTAAAAAAATCATGTCAGTGGACCTTTAAAGTCATCAAAGAGGAAACAACATCTGGTATTAATGCTCCTAAAAATCAAAGCCCAGATGATTTTAAATCGAGTTCTCTTGGAATTATTTTTGTAATAAAATCTCCCAGAACAAAGAGACTTACAGGACTCGATGTGCGTCATGTGGGCCAGGATCTGGAAGTATTTGGACTGTGAGCTGGTGCTGCTGCGGCCCCGGTCGTTCAGGTCCTGGTCCGTGTCTGCGCTCTGAATGGCCTGATAGACCGGAGAGGCACTGTCCACCAGCCGGCCTGCACCTGGAACTGAACTGGAACCACATCCCCCAAAAACCGAACCAGGTCACGTCTACAGAGACACTCAACGACGAGGAGGCTTTAAATTCAAGATTTAGACGTTACGCCACTGGATCACCACAGAGTTGTGAATTAAATAAATTTAAATAAAACACGGAGCTGGTTTTTAAATTGACATGAAAACAGAACTGAAGCACCAACATCTCACAGCTGACGTGATCTAAAAGAACAAAACATTTTATTTGATCAGATCTTGTTTCAAACCAGAAGGAGTTGATTATCAGGAGGAGGAAACATGCTCAGAACATCCAGTTTTTACCGCTTTCATTCATCAGACTGTCCAAATTGTTTTCCTTTACTTATTTGGGAATTTGTTATAAAAAAATTATCTAATTATTTTACATCATATACCAAAATTAGTTTTGCTTTAAATGCCTCAAATGGTTTATTTGCTGTTGGCATCTTTTTTTAAGGCAAATTTTATTATGTCTTATGAAGCAATACTTGTTTCAATTCATTTATAATTAAAAGGTGTGTGTGTGTGTGTGTGTGCAAGAACAACAACAGACTATTTATTTATTTATTTATTTATTATATGTAGGATTGTTTTTGTCTGTGATATTATTTAATGGTTCTTTTGTGGTCATTAGGTTTTAGGTTTGCAAAGTTCAGCTTCAAGTTTTCACATCATGTCCACGTGAGGAACAAACGAATGATAACAAATAAATAAATGAACAAATAAAGTACAGTATACTCAGATGATGTTTAATATTATACCATCAGCAGCTGTAAGACGACAAAACATGTCTCAGTTTGAACAAATCACAACCTTCAATCATCTATCAATCCATCCATCCATCCATCATCCATCCATCCATCCATCCATCCGTCCAACATAAGACAAGTTCACCTTTGTTCAAATACATGTTTGTTCAGGCTCCCATTTTATCCACAGAAGTGTTTCCCATTGAAGACTGGCTGTAAACATGTTGTCAGCTGCTTTAATTTTCCTCTTTACTGGGTCAATAAAGTTTTTTTTTTTCCCGTGCACAAACATCTGTCCAAGTAATTCCAGTAGAAGATAGAAAATTGATTGTGTCATTTTGTAAGCAGCACAAAACATTTTTCCATCATGACTTCTGCAACACAACCAAGCCCACTAACAACAAGCACCAAGAAGCAAAGCTCAAAGAACTGCGTCTATTTCTGAACAAAGTTACAACACTCAGCAAAACCAAACATGTGGTCATATCTGCACATACTAAAAGTAAATAATGTTGCTCTGTGTCAAAATCTATTTAGTATAATAAAATTTAAAAAAACACAACTTCTGCAGAACAACTACAAGAACAAACTACAAACAGGTGGTAAACAAAGCTGATAACGTCCATAAAACTACATCTAAACAGCTATACCTGGC
>JBBPBX010043862.1:0-27727 GCA_038048925.1 Garcialebias charrua
ATTGCCAGGACTAAAATTGATTTTTCCTGCACCCCTAAGATGTAAACAAAAAGACTCTTCTTATGTAGACCTTATCTATGTGCTAAAAGAACAATCTAAGTTCTGTGATAAGTTGGAAAGAGAAAACTAGCCTTTTTGAAACAGGCCTAGTGACAAATTCTCCCTCAATTTTTCCTCCCTGCTGACACAACCTGATTACTATACCTCAATGAGGAAGTTGACCATGTCTGGATTATTACTCTCCACAGCGTGCATGAGAGGACTCTGGCCACTCTTAATATCCTGCAAAGAAAAGAAGGGCAGAAAGTAAAAATATGTAAAGAATGTACGTAAATGAAAAAATTATGGTGCCAGGTTATTATCAGCAACAACTGACCATAGCATTGATGTCAGCTCCTGCATCCAGGAGCTTCTCAGCCAAATTCTGATGACCTTGCAGCACAGCCAAATGAAGAGGAGTCAAACCTGAGAACAGCAAAGAAAAACCCACAATTTGTATTGATGCTACAAACAAACATTTAATAAACACTCTCAAATAATTTAGTTTCACACATTTAAAACTTTGTAAAAGAATAATATCACAACTTGGGAAAAAAAAAGAAAAGGATAGAGGTAATTGCCAAGGAGACCCAAACATGAAATTAGGTGAACAGTGTTACGTGACACAATGTTCATTGTGGAAAGAACTAGGCCTGAGGTTACCTTTTGCACCTATAGGTTTGTAACTTTCACACTAGCGAGATCTTCTAGAGGCTGTGTGAAGATTTAACACTGCGACTTGACAAGAACACCAAAACACAAAGAAAGTAAATGTTCTCATCTCATCCCACCTACACATCCTCAAAACAGTTCAACCCCCATCTGAAGACAGGTTTACAGTTTGCACATTTCCTAACCCACTGCTTTGTACCGCTGAGGCCACTGTGGTAAGAATGAGCCCAAACTGTTAAAAGCATTACAATAAAAAAGAACCATCAACTGAGAAAGTCTTTGTTTCTTAAGGGAAAAGGAGAGTTGATTTTGACAAATTAAAACAGGATATTTACTTTTCTAAACTGGGCATAGTGACAGATAAGAAAGCAGGAGAAGCTGTCTTACTATCCAGTGCACGGAGGAGTACGGTAATCAGCAACACGTATTGCACAGGCATGAGTTATTGCACTTTATATGAATAATTGGCCACTCTAAATTCACGATGGATGATGAGATATATGTAGATTTTAGTGTAAAAATATGCTACAGCCTGCAGCTCAGACCTGTCACTAAATGTGAATACCGTATTTTCCGGTGTATTCATTCAACCTTTATTTAAACAGATACATCACATTGAGCCTCGAAGACTAATTTACAAGTGAGATCTGTTGGACAGACAATAAAAGTGGTGAAAAATGACGCATAGGGTTTGGAGACAAAAAAAAATCCTAACATATTTTTGATTTCTGCACGCAGATCAAACATATGATAATGAAAAAAAGTCTCGCACACAAGCACATAATGACGCCGACATTACGCAGACGCAGAAAGGGGGAGGAGAGGAGAGACTCAAAGGCGGGTACTCTGGAGGAGGGGGGGGTGCCGGCCACAGCCAGAAACGAAGCCAAGTTCTGAAATGATGACAAATGTTTATTCAGCTGGGCTCCACTGACGTCCATGGAGTAGCAGATTTGGGAGGGCGAGAGCGTCAAGTTTACAAAAACATCATAGGCGTTTTGAGATAAGATGGCCTATCAAGGCCAGTCATGGAGCCGAATGTCAGATAAACATTGTTTTTGGAGACAGACAGAACTTTAATGACATCTACCTTCAGTCTGTGTCGGTCCACTCGCTTCAGAAATGTCCAAATTAAAAAATGACCGTACCAATGGAACCTGCCTCAGAAAAGCCCCAAGAAGTAATCCATTCAGCCAAAAGTCTGGTTTATTGAGACATGAACCAAGCCATCATGTAAGGCAGGCAGCTTGACCAGGTCCAGATTAGCCGCCTTCCTACTTTTGTGTTGATAGACCAGGAACCAGCCGAATCCAAAAAGCAGGAACCAGTTATCATAAATCCAATTAAGTCAGAGTCAGAGAGTCTTTATTGTCATTTGCACCGCATGTGGTACATGTGATGAAAACGAGATTATGTACACGGGGTCCCAGTTACATCCAACAACAAATGCAAGAGAAAAACAGTAATAACATCTAGAATTAACTAAGAAAAACATCAACTAGTAATACACTAAGCCCTAATGTAGTGGAAAAACATCATTATAAACAGCAGCACGAACATGAGTCTGTATGAGCAGATGGTCACAGATGAACACAGCAACAAGAAAACAGATCAGCATCAGCATGATGTGATATTTTGCAGTGTTTATTTTTATTTTTATTTATTCATGAGTCTAACAGCCTCAGGGTAGAAGCTGTTCCTCAGTCTAGTGGTTCTACATTTGATGCTCCTCAACCTCCGTCCTGAGGGGAGTGGGGCAAAGAGTGAGTGTGCTGGGTGAGTGAGGTCTTTCATGATGCAGGTGGCTCTTTTCCTGCATCTGGAGGTGTAAATGTCTGTGATGGTGGGGAGACTGACTCCAACAGACTTCTGTGCAGCCTTCACCACTCTCTGTAGAGCTTTCCTCTCTGCAACTTAAATATGCGTCCTTAAGATCCACAGATGACAGCAGAGATAGACATGTCATTAAGTCTTCCAAGTCAATGAGATATCCAGCAGTGTGCATGCCAACAGGGCAAATCGGCTCGCCTACAGCCTGTCTTCTTTTTGAAGAAATGTTATCAGTTGTGTTGAGGGACCAACTGACCAAAATAAAGTCCATAGTTATGATTCGGAAAATTTTGTAAAAGAGTGGCTCTCAGACAGTTTCACAGACAAGACAAAGCAAAGCGGAGACCAAGAGGAGACGTCCGCTCTTGAGGGAGAACAAGTGTTGAATGAGTCTCATCAATCAAAAAAAGCATCATGAAGTGGAAAAAAATTTGCCGAAGGGCTGAGGGCACGGTGGCTGAGGAGCTCAATGGTCGGGTGCGCAATCACCGCAGAGGGGCAACAGCAGGGGACAAGCCGGTCAGCAGAGCAGCAGGTTGGTAGAAATTGAAGGCACGATGATAAAGAGCAGAGACTAGCGGGGGTAAGGACCAGGGGCAGCCTGCCAATAGGGGGCGCTAGGGCACCGCGCCACTGGAACTTCTGGACCATTTTACATTGAAGACTTTAATTTTTTAAAATAAAAATGAAATAATAAAATAAAAATATTTCGAAATATATGCATATATGTTTTTAGTTGTGTAGGATAAATATTTTATGAGTAATGATGAGTTATGTTTTTTGTTTCAAAAAACGTTTTCTGATTGGTGACGTATTTCCTGTTTAGGTGGTGCAGGGAGCTTATCCATTGACTCTCGTTATAAATGGTGCATGCGCAGTTATTCCACGACGTTACAAAACAATGGGAATATGCTGGGCGCAGTTTTCACCACCTTGGAAACGTCCATTGTGAGCTCTACCTACCGATCGCGTGTTTCCGGACGTAAAAAAAGAACTGTATGAACTTGGGATTATTATTTTTTTTTTTTTTCATTTTTGGAGAAATAGTCCCCCCTGGTGGACATTTCACGGGCCGCCACTGGTAAGGACACACGCAAGAACCCAGCTAAGCTGGTCCGCACGGTGGATCGTGCCCGGTTGGAGGGTGCAGTCGTCCGGGTCTGGCGTTGCGGTCGGAGGACCGAGCGTTAGAGATCGCTGGAGGTCAAGGTCCCCATGGGACGCCAGACTCAAGGAGGTACAAGTGCCGGGTGAGGTCGAGGCCGTGGAGGGACGCCGGACTCAGAAAAGAGTGCCGGGAGATCACGGAAGGTCGAGACTCGGCATCGCCTGGGAGAGCCATGTGAGGGCGAGAGGACCACGCCCCTTTCAGCTAAGAGTCTGCTTATTTTCCCCTCCAACTGCTGCTGACCATAATGCCCTTTTAATCCTTTTATTAGACAGAATTTGGCTGGTTTTTAACATTTGGACTGCTGCAGTGTTTTCAGGTGTCATAATAAATAATTGTAAGCCTCTACTGTCTGTTTTGTGAAACACTGCTCACCCCTGCGATAACGATAAGTGACCTAATTTTATTCCTTTAACTACGGTACTTTGTAGATGGCATTGCCAATATTAGTTTAATTTATTTTCTGTCTTACTAGAATAAAAATAGTACAACTCGGCAACCGACATATACTGTATGCCGGAAAATATGGTACATCTAACAAACAAATCAAAAAAAGGCGTTCAATACAGGATCAACTGGACTTTATTTGTTGCAGACTTCTGGACAGAAGTCGAAACGTTTTCTGCAACAAATAAAGTCCAGTTGATCCTGTATTGAACGCCTTTTTTTGATTTCATCATGTCCTGGACGACTGAGAATCTTCACCAGCATCTAACAAACAAGGAATCGAACAAACAGTTTGGGAATGATTTTGTCTGCAAAGTTAATCACAACTCAGGATGCTGTTTAATATAGTGTATTCATCCATCCATCCATTTTCTTCCGCTTATCCGGGGTCGGGTTGTGGGGGCAGTAGCCTAAATAGGGAGGCCCAGACTTCCCTATCTCCAGCCACTTGGGCCAGCTCCTCTGGGGGATCCCAAAGTGTTCCCAGGCCATCTGAGAAACATGATCCCCTCCAGCGAGTCCTGGGTCTTCCTCTGAGTCTCCTTCTGGTGGGACATGCCTGGAACACATCGCCAGGGAGGCGTCCAGGAGGCATCCTAACCAGATGCCCGAGCCACATCAGCTGGCTCCTCTGTGACATTATTAGTGTTTAGCGTATATCTTAGATCCTTGTATACTGTTTCTTTTTATACTTTATATTTTTGCTATTTTTTGGGGGTGTAATTGGGACCTTGGGCAGCACGGTGGCACAACTGGTAGAGCTGCTGCCTCTCAGCGAGAAGGTTGCCGGTTCAAATCCCGGTCCGGGGCCTTTCTGGGTGGAGTTTGCATGTTCTCCCCGTGCATGCGTGGGTTTCCTCCGGGTACTCCGGTTTCCTCCCACAGACCAAAAAACATGCTTGTTAGGCTGATTGGTGACTCTAAATTGACCCTAGGTGTGAGAGTGGATGGTTGTTTGGTGTGAGTGAGACAGGTCCCTCTTGTAAATGAGTCCCCGTGACTCAACGAGGCTAGCCTGTATAAATAAAGGTTGAATGAATGAAAAAAAATTGTGTTCCACCTCATGTACCACATGTGATGTGAATGACAATAAAAAACCTTGAACTTTGAACTTACCTTCAAAGTTTCTAATTTCCAGACATGAGGAGAATGAGGGGAAAGAACGCAGTACAGACAGGCAGTCGTGGGGGTCATATTCACAGCAGAGATGGAGCGCTGTTTGGCCATGGCGGTCCAGGACAGACGGGTCAGCTCTCGCTCTCAACAAGACATCCACCATGTGTGCTTGTTTGGTTATCACTGCCAGATGAAGCGGCGTCTGAAGGAGGATGAAAAGTGAACGTTTATGTAGTCAGGTCCAAAACAAAACTTCTCAAAGTAGATTTTTATTCCACTAAGCAGCACACATTACTACGGTAGACATTTGTCTTCAAGAGTCGTTGTCTCAAGGTGAGTTTTTTATTTTATTTTATTGATTATTTGATTTTATTCTGTATATCATAATTTTAAAACAAGTGTCTGTTGTTGTTGTTTTTTTCTCTAAAAATCTTTATACAACTATGCCAACCCTGTTCCTTTATTTTAAAATGTCTACAAAATGTTGACTTATTTATGGAAGCCCATTTCCACCAATGAAAATAAATAAAATATTGGATGTCTATTTTTTTCATTGACAGAAACAGGCTTCCATCCATCAACTTCCCACTTCTTCCATTTTGGGTCACCAGTGCCCATGTCCAGCAATCACTGTGTGAGGGGTGGGGTGACACCCTGGTTGGGTTGCAAGTCCATCACAGGGCCACATAGAGACAAATGAGACAAACAACATTCACTCTCTCACACCTAGGGACAATTTAAAGTTACCAATCAGCCTAACATGCATGTTTTTGGTCTGTGGGAGAAAACTGGAGTACCCGGAGGAAACCCACGCATGCACGGAGAGAACATGCAAACTCCACCAAGAAAGGGATTTGGACCAGGGACCTGCTCGCTGAGAGTCAGCAGCTCTACCAGTTGCACCACCATGCTGCCTCAGAAACAGGCTTCCATAACTCTTAAAATAAATTAATAAATACATGTACTGGTATTTCTGTATGCCAAGATGATAAAAAAAATGTATGCAATGATTTCCAGAACGGTATTCTTCCATTCTGTATGGTAAAGATCAGTGTCAGAACCAATCAATGCCTCTAGTCCAGGACAATTCAACTAAATTGCTCTGCGGATCACAGTTACTGAAAGTCAAGCACGCAGGGGCCAGACATCCAACAGTTATTGTAATTAAATAAGTTTGTTTTATGGTTTAAAATCTAGTTTCATTTCAAAATTAACCCATTGGTGGGCCCAACTGCTCACCTGTGGGCCTGATTTGGCCCCGGGCCACCAGTTGAATAGCCCTTCTCTAGTCTGTGTCAACACCAAGTTGTGGAAAAACTGGACCAATAAAAAAAGACTTAACATAACTCATGTCATAATGTGTGCATAGATTTTGCATCTAAGGACAAAATCAGATAATATTCAGAAACCAGGGTAACGTTTAAGCAGAATCTTGGTGTATGTTTCCATTACTTGATTCTACTCTGCACAGCTGTTTCCAGTTTCATTCTCTTGACGCTGGCAGGATCTTAGTTGCCACTATACATGTTCATGCAGCACTATGCAATGGAAAATCGTTATTTTATAGCCTGACCCGTTGAGCGAACACAATGATAGAACATTAACCTCAACACTTTGGTCAACAGTAGTTGGATAAAAAGCCTTTTTGACAAAAGTCAGCTAAAGGGGAAATCCCCATTGGTTGTCTATTCAGCCAGCAGATGCAGCTGTATTATACATATGAGGTTTATTAAGGAAAACAAGAGTTTATATTAGGCTCACATCAGGAATTCACACCATGATCCCAGACACAGTGTTAATGTGGTTGGACAGATTATTGCAGTCTCTTTTTAGCATGCACAAACATAATTAGCCCATGCACATAATTCATAATTGTGAGCGACTAGATAAAGACCAAGAATAAATCTGTCAAGTGAGACATTTGCACCACATTTCACGGAACAAATGCCTTCAATGACAATCATGCGATTAATTCAAGACGAGCAGGAATTGCTGGCTTTCATGGAGGGAGAAGCTGAAGTTACATTTTATTTTTTCAGAAAAATCTTATAAAATCTGATCAAAGCAATCAGGATGTGGCATCTCAGTGAGGTCGGCATGTATCGTCTTGCAGAAAATTGCAAAGCCAAAGAGGGCATGGGCCTCAGCTGTTTGAAATTATGCAATGATCAACGGGTCATAAAGGGAAGTTTTCTAATTTGGAAGATGTGGCTGCTTTTCATGTTATTCAGAAATGAAGCAATCAGGAACAGATTGGCGCACAATGTTTCATTTTTATGCGTGTGTATGTGCTGACGGTTTGTTCCAGTAAAGACTATAAAAACAAACTATAAGAGCCGATCTGTGGAATTCCTCCATTGTGTCAAGAGTTTTTCTCACTTTAGCTTCCCTGAATCCAATGACTCACACACAAACATGTGCACACAATAAAACACACATCATTCAGTTTCCTTTTTACATAATTTACATAATTTGAGCTTCATATACGGTAATCATAAAGAATGAATAAACAGCACTTTGTACAGCAGTTATTGGTATATTTTGTAGTTGCGTCCCCTCAACTTCCTGGACTTTATAATGGTTTATTGGCTGTCAAGCGCATACTGTACAAGCACTACAAACAGTAACTGAAAGTTATGCACCATAACTCATGTTCCCTGAAGGAAGGGAACGAGGTGCAACATATCACTATGGGAAATTGCGCCCACGCAGTTTACCTGAAGGAATACAATCACGCCTTTACGGCAGGGGCGTCAGCGTTGCGCCAGAGGCCACGCCCTCTGGGTACTTAAGCCGCTGACGCCCATCCATCGATCTCCAGAATGCACTTCACCGAGCTTTCAGCATTGAAAGGGCCAGGTATGTTGCACCTCGTTCCCTTCCTTCAGGGAACATGAGTTATGGTGCATAACTTTCAGTTCCCTTATCAGTCTTGTCACTCGGTGCAACATATCACTATGGGAACGTAATTCATTCACGCCCTTGAAATGCTCAGTAATATGCATCCTAGCCTTTATCCAATAGATATCTCAAGGTCACTTTCTACTGTGTGTTAGAAAGGACAGCCTGAGTGACATCACACGCAGTAACATCCAAACTGTAATGCTTTGCAAACGTGTTCATTGAGCTCCAGTTCGCAGCAGCACAGATGTCTGCAACTGGTACACCCTTGAACAGTGACCATGAGGTGGCCAAGCCCCAAGTAGAGTGGGCACGCACTCCAGAGGGCACCTGTTGACCTTTGCTACTGTACGCCCTTTTAATGGCCTCAGTCACCCAGTGTGAGAGGCGCTGTTTTGATAGGGCCTTACCCGTAGCTGGTGCAGCAAAGCACACAAACAGTTGATTTGTTTTTCTCAATTCGGCTGTTCTCTGCATGTAAGTGCTTAAAGGGGACCACACATGCAAAATTCACTTTTTAATGTTTTTTTACTCAACTTTGGGTATTTACTTCATAAAAAAACAGTCCTTGTGCCAAAAAAATGCACCCAGTGGTTTATTTACTCTAAGTAGATTTATTTGTCTGTGATTAAAAACGCTTCGTTTCACACTTCCTGCGGTTTGTGACGTCACAAACCGTAGCCAATCACCTCAAGCCTGAGTCCAGCCCCTCACCTAGCAACCCCTGGTGATGCTCCACCCACTTGAGTATAAAAGATGTCACGGTTGCCTAGCGGTTTAGGAGCTGACCTGGCGGTCATTTATTCATTTATTTAGCCCCCGGGGGGCTAGGGGTTTGCCCTGCTCCAGCCATGCAGCACATCTCGAGTAAAACCAGAATGTTTTATTACCTTGTTTGAATGAACTCTGTCTCGTTGAAACTGTGCACACACACTCTCGCGGTTTGGACTTGTTTCTTATATGATGAAGGACTACTTTTGCACAACTGTCAGTTTGGTTGAGCGGTTACGACACTTGAGCGCCACGCAGGAGAGCGGAGATCGCATCCTGTCAACGGCATCTTTTTTTTCCCCCTTTTTTTTAAAGCCTTTTGTTTCGGAGAAATCGGGGTGAGACTAGATATATACATCGACATAATAATACTTTATAATTGTTATTTTTACGTTTTAGTTCAATTTTTAGTGTAATATCGCTCCCAACGCGCAGCCGGCAGAAAACTGTGCACACACACACTCTCTCGTGGGGCGACAGTCTGTACCATCAAGCACCACTGATCGATATATTTTCAGATTAGCAACTTATTTATTTTAAGAATACCTTTCACTTCATCAAAATCTAATCAAAACTTCAGCGTTCTAAATGTAGGTGGTTGTGATTATTTCTTATACGATGAAAGACTGCTTTTTGCATAACTGCCCGGTTGGCCCAGAGGTAGTGAACCGGACTCGTCATCCGAAGGACACGGGTTCGCGTCCCGGCCGCGGCATCCCTTTTTTTTTTTAAGCCTTTTGTTTTGCAGACCGCCGTCTGCGTGCGGGAGTTGCTGGGAGCTACTGACTTTTGAGGTCCGGGGGTCCGGTCAAAGGTTGCCTCATGCGGATAAATTAACTGGAGACATTCTGTGAACTTTGTGTGTGGACTGAAGCAGCGATAGCTCCCAACAGCGCCGCATGCAACGAGCGGAGCTAACACCGCCCGCTCGGAGGAGGAAAAGCTATCATTAGCCTCGAAGGTGGGCTAATGCTAAAAAAAGGAGCTGCAAATGGCGGCGCGCGCAGAGGGCTTTTGGTAAGTTATCTTAAGCTACTAGCACTAACAGTAAGTCAAATGAGTAATAAAAAAGAGCTAATTTTAAAATAACAACATATTAGAGATACTGGCTGTTACAGAGGGCGTAGTTAATGTAAATAGGTCTTTGTAGGGCGTGGCTTTCAGACCTCATTATTCATAAACCGGTCGTTTAGAACGGAAGTGAAATTTGGCAGAATTAGAAAGGGGATATTTTATTATCTAAGCATTATTTTGTGTATAAAATTGACTGAAAATGGTCTGGATAGCCCACAGATAAACCACAAAAAATTATATATCCTACATTTGGTCCCCTTTAAAGCTCTCATGGGGCAGAGAGCCTTCAGCCTTTCCTGTTCGTGAGTGAGGATAGGAGCAGGTGGAAAAGAAGAGAGTTCAAAGTCCAGACTTCTGGGGGTTAAAGTCAAAACTTTGGGAATATATGCAGGATTAGGCCTTAGGGTGACCTTTGACCCATCAGGGGCGAACCTGGTGCACATTGGATGTACGGACAAAGCGTGGAGGTCACCCACACGTTTTGCCGAGCAAAGAGCCAGGAGAAGAGCGGTCTTGTAAGATAATAAATCTATCTTAATGTCGCTCAGTGGTTCGAATGGGGGATCACAGAGAGCCCCCAAGACCATGCTATGATCCCATCCAGGGGTCAAAATCCTGCTGGGGGGCCTCCTCCTTAGCACGCCCTTCATAAATCTTATTATGAGCGGATGCCCGCCAGGCGTCCTGCTTCCCCAGCCTTTGTGACAAGCTGAAATTGCAGATAGGAACACCTTAATCATTGAGAAAGAGCTACCTTTTTCCAGCAAGTCCTGAAGAAAGGTGAGGAACTGGGTCAAGTCACATGAATAAGAAATAATATTTCTTTCTGTGCACCATGCTTAAAAAATATGCCATTTCCGTGCGTAGAGAGACTGTGTTGACATAGCACGTGCATTTTGAATGGTTTTTACCACGTTCTCTGGCAGGCCTGAGGCCATCAGTCTGTTCTTCTCTGCCACCAAGCTAAAATTAGCCACAGTTCTCAGCCTAATTGGCAAAACTGTTCCTTCTGGAGAGGAGCAGGTGGTGGAACCAGCTCTCCCTCAGAGACCCTGATTTCAGTGGTCCTTTGAAGGTCAACCAGGTTAGGAAAAGGACCTTCCTGCAGACGTACCTCCGTACTATTCTGACCAAGAGTGTTTGGAGGCAGAGACAATCTGTTGTCATTATTAAATTAAGGCTGAACAGAGTGTCTACTTTTCCTCTTTTTGTTGGGGGTCATGGGTCTGGGGGAATGCACGTTTTGTAAACGAGCAGATCTCCTGACTCCAGCCCATTCCCTGTTTGGGTCAGCACAGTGAGCCGGTCACACGCTACAAAATCACTGTTTGAGCATGACGCGTCGCCCATTGAAAACAAGGGGACAACTTCAGCATTAGAATGAATGTGTGACACTGGTGTTGGCCTGCGGGCTTCTGTCGCGGCCCCCCGTCCCTTACTGGCGTTCGATGAATGAGTGGCCAGGAAGGTGGGTCGTCAGATTCTGTCGGCGCGCACCCGTGGAGAACGGAGCCGGGGGTGGAACACGTGACACCGCTCACCTGCCTCTGTGAGGAGTCACGGGCCTGTTCGCAGGCGCCTCTGTGCTTGTCTGTTGCAGACAGAAGCAGAGGTGCCCTGCTGGGGTTTATCAATTAGGCTAACACCCCGTGAGCCGTGAGGGAGGGGGGGGAAGATGGCCCCCGCCCTTTATGTCGGCTGGGAGAACAGAGGGGACTGTTCTGCTGATGTTACTGTGTTTGTTGTTGTTTTTTTTTTTTTTTTTTGTGAGTCAAGAAAACAGAGTCTGTTTTTTTAACTTTATTCGTGCTTATGTGTAACGACATATTTGGCTTTATGTCACTCACAGCAGAAAGAACATGATTTGTGTCTAAAACAGAATCACCAGCTTTTTGTACCGTGCTACAAACAAAGTCTGGACGTGAAAAGATCATTTCCCGTACCGCGTGGGCGGGTGATCGTGTAAAGTTATGAAGCAGTCCTGGTTCATCAGGCACGCTTCTGTTTGGTGTCCCGATTTTCTGAGGAGGTTCTGTACTGGTCCGCCTGGCGGGGAACAAATCTGTTCTTACTCCAGGCGTGTTCGGTCCGAGGTGGAGCCGGCGGTGGTCTCTGCCGGTGCTCGACCTCGTACGCCGGCTGCTTTTGCGGTAGGGCACTGTGTAGCTGAGTGGTGTCGAGGCTGGGGTGCTCTGCTCCCAGCTGATTCCCTGGGGGGGGGCGAAGGTTCTCCTGGGGATGCCCACCCGGAGAGCTTCAGCCTGTTTGCGCCTCTGGTCCAGCCTGGTCTGAATTCGATCGAGCGCTTTTCCAAAAAGCCCCGTCGGTTCTATTGAATGGTGGAGAAAATGAATTTTCTGTCCCTCCGGGAGGTCAGTCAGGGTCATCCACAGATGGCGTATTGCGATGACCACTTCAGCCATTCCTCTGCCCTGAGCAACAGCTGCTGTCCCCATCATGCGGAGCACAAAGTCTGTTGCCCTACGGGCTTCATCCAGCAGCTCGGCGGTAGCTTGCTTGTCTGACGTTACCTGGAGCTCCTGTAGTTTTTCAGCCAGGTAAGCTTGCATCATTGCGGATGCGTTCATCGCGCACTACAAGGCCCTGAGCCCTGTAGCACTTCTCGAGCAGAGAAGCCGAGGCTCGACAGGCTTTGTTGGGAAGAGTTGGTTTTGTCCCGGATTATTTGGGAGCCAGATGAGACGCCAACGTGTCCTCAATTTGAGGCACGTTGGCTATTCCCACCTCATCCATCCCGTCCACGTCGAGAAACTGTGAGAGCGGCAATAGCATGGGTGCCCTGGGCTGGGACCAGGTGCGAGTCAGCTCTGTGAGGAAGTCCGGGAAGACAGGCATCCTTTGCCTCGTGGCGGCCTGCTGCTTTGAATAAAAGTAATTTCCTGCCAACCTCGTGACTTGTTGACGAGGTGGAGGCTCCGGCCATGGGATCTGTAGTGCGTCCGCTGCTCTGTGACACAAGTCGAACAGAGCAGGGATGGAAAAGTCCGTCTCAGGGAGCACAGGTACCGGGGTGCGGGAGAGGTCTTCTCCCTTTTCCCCGTACCTGACGTCGGCCTCGTCCGCAGAAAATTCACCTGAGGCTGAAATCGAGATCTCGTCCTCGTTCATCATGCCTCGAGTGTTAAAATCGACAGGTAAGTCCACCATGGGGGCCAGCACATCTGGGCTGTCGCCCCATTCGACTCGGGTGCTGTCATCCAAAGCCATGCTCTCGAGCTCTGATGTGGGAGTCAGAGGCTCAGTGGTGTCCAGGTCTACCGGCGCCGCCGCAGCCCCCATAGCCTTGGTGATGAAGTCCGCCCGGTGCTTCTTCACCGCCTCCAGCATCTGGCTGCAATGTGGGCAAAACTCGGGTGCGTCCAACGCCATGTTTGCGTGCAGTATCCCCAAGCAGATGGGACAGGCCTCATGGGTGTCCGTCGCTGAGAGGGAAAAACCGCATCCGTTGGGACAGGCGCGCAAGGTCGGACTCGCCGTCCTGCTGGTCTTTTTTGGAAGTCTTGTCTTTCGCTTTCCTTTCTCCTGAGGCATGTCCGAGATAAGACGAGAGAGTCCTTCCCAGATCCTTTTTCTTCTAATTTGAGACGTCTCCTCTGTCGCGACGCTTTCGCTGGCTAGCCTTGCTACGAGTTAGCAGAGGTAGCGGTGTTACGCAGTTTGCGCCGTCGAGCGAAGCAGTCTGCGGAAAGAGGAGAAGAAAAAACTTCGAGGTTAAGGAAAAATGTGCCGGACTAGCTTTCGCTATCCCAGCAGTATGCAGGAATAATTCTCTGTACGCTCTGTGTAGGGAGCAAGCTCACCTCTGGTCGAGCGATGAAGCAACAGAGAAGTCCCGCCAAGAGAGAGAGTTTAGGTTTAAGCGAGGTGAAGGGCAATAATGGTACATCCAGATCGAACGCGTTTTGAACTGCAGGAGCATCCGGTTTACATGCAAAGTCAATAGGGGACGCGCCTCCAGGGGTCGCGCGTCGCGTCACGTGCATGTTGAGCATTTTGGAAGTGGCATTTGAGCGTTTTCCATGCACGTGAGCCTGCGGCAGCCTCCACAGCTCGCCTTGAACATGCCGAAGATTTCGCCGTTCAACGTGTCTGTCAACCAATCAGGGAGAGTCGGGGAGGAGAGAGAGGGGAGTCAGCTATGTGACGCGGTAACGAGGGGACGGGTGTTGCGCAACTGTGTGACGTATTGTTTGTGAGACACGGAAATAACCCACGAAGTCGTGTTAAAGTATGGAGAAGAAATAAAAAGGACCTTGCCTGGCGGAGTGCCTGTGAGGAAGTCGGGATATCGGGTAAGTTTTGAATTGTGAACTTTTCATGTTTAGCAAGTTAAAGTGCGACTAAACCCAAAATTAACTTTTTTTAGCTGATAAACTCCCTAGAATGTGTTTAAAATGTTATCTAGCACTATGGCTGTGTTTATTCTCACATAATTGTGCATATCTGTGTAAATTGGCAATATTTGGCAATATTTGGTCTAAAAATGTGTTTACGGTAGTTCTATGGGTTGAACTGGTGGATTACACCTTAATTTTCTTATTTGTGCAAACGCTCATGTGTGACATGTCTGCTCATGTGTGACATGTCTGCTCATGTGTGATGTCACACAGGTGGTTCAAGCAGAGCCAATCCCCTGCAGAGATGAGAAGTGCATACCTTATATGGAAGTGCTGCATTTCACTCCTGACAAGCGGTTTTATTTTTATTTTCATTTTCATTTTTTTAGGCCTTTGGTTTTGGATGGAATGGGTGGAATGGATAAATACATCTACATG
Source organism: Garcialebias charrua (assembly GCA_038048925.1). NCBI lineage: Eukaryota > Metazoa > Chordata > Actinopteri > Cyprinodontiformes > Rivulidae > Garcialebias > Garcialebias charrua. The sequence goes on from JBBPBX010043862.1 coordinate 14,815, forward strand.
TTTATTCTTTGTTGTTGCTTGGTGTATGTTGTTGGCTAGAGGTTTAATTTGTTTTAGGTTGTTGCAGGTGGAGGCGTGAACAAAAGCACAACTCTACCTCCACCCCTCCTTGTCTCTCGACACGCCCATTTTCAGGGAGATTTTGGAAGGAGGAGTTACCGTCTCAACCTGGGTTTAGTTTCACTTTAAGCTCTGCTAACTCCTCCCCCGCCGCCACCGCCGCCGCTGCTTCTCGTTCCGGTCCAAACACCACTGGGTCCCGTGCGTCCAGCTTGAGGCGTTTCGCGCTTTTTGGCCGCTCAAAAAGCGTTCGGTCTGGATGTACCATAAGAGATCGATGGATGGGCATCAACGGCTTAAGTACCCAGAGGGCGTGGCCTCTGGCGCGACGCTGATGCCCCTGCCGTAAAGGCGTGATTGTATTCCTTCAGGTAAACTGCGCGGGCGCAATTTCCCATAGTGATATGTTGCACCGAGTGACAAGACTAATAAGGGAACTATAATTACTGGTAGTGCCTTTTCATTCATCTTTTCCCGTAACTTTTAAGTGAGTACCGGTAACTTACAACAACTTTATTGGTCGAACAGTAATAACTTTAAAACGTTTTGTGAGCACAAGGTCTCGCTCTTGATTCACCATAATTATGCAAATTGACCATGAATATGTTATGCCAATGCAGACATGTTCCTGTTTTTAGTATTCTACATCACTTTACAATGTAGCTGTTTTTGTTTCGTTTTTTTTATACTTTTATTTTAAAATATTGATCTAAATTCATATGCTTTCATTTATGATTGTCTACTGTTGTCATCATTCTTTGATAAAAAACAGTTCTCTCTTGTAAATGAGTCCCCGAAGCTCAACAAGACTAACCTGTATAAACAAAGGTTGAATGAATGCCAGGACAAAGAGCACCTTCTGAGATGAAGTAATGTGACCCTTTCGTGAACATGTCTGTTCAATCAGAAAATCTGTATAATATAATGTACCTAGTGCTCAAACTAAGAAAATGCAATTTTATTTTAAAGAAATTAAACTACACCGTGGCAACAAGAGTGTTACCTTTCATTTTTTCAACGTTTATAAATTAAAGAAATATACAAAACAAATAATAGAGAGGGAAAAAAAAGGTGGAGATTATTCCGCTTGGTGTCAAATCAATCGTGCATGACCTGTGAACCATTTTTCCTGCACTAGTTTAGCATCTTTTGAACACAGAGGTTGCATGATCGTTGATTCTTTCCTTCAAAATGCATTAAAACATTGTGTTGACCATGTTAGCTGATTTATTTGTTAAAAAAAAAAAAAAGTTTATCTTACCAGTTCAAAATGGCAGGGATTCCAAAACAAAATATCAAAAAGTTTGAGGAAACTGCGGTTTGACTAGCCTACACAAATACTTGGGACATTGCTAACATTTCTCTCAGTATAATAATTTAGAAAGACGAATCAGTAAGTTTGTAATTTTACCAAATATTTTTATGTTCATCAAACATGTAGGTTCTTAAGGCTCCCGTAGACTCGGGTGGGCCTCAGTCCACACGGAAACTGCACGCACTGTCCGCAGACAGTTGAGACTTCCTACTTGAGCGTCCACCCTGAGCAGCTGCAGTCAGCTCTGCAGGCAAGGGGCGATTACCTTCAGGAAAAATTGAGTTTGCAGACTGGTCATTTGCTGACACACCTATTGGATTGATTGACAGGTTGCAAAAAAAAATTTTTTTCAAACGAGAGCTGGCAGTAAGTCGGGCTCGTTCCCAGTGAGAGTTGGACTCCGCCAAGGTTGCCCTTTGTCACCGATTCTGTTCATAACTTTTATGGACAGAATTTCTAGGCGCAGCCAAGGTGTTGAGAGGATCCGTTTTGGTGGCCTTAGAATCGCTTCTCTGTTTTTTGCAGATGATGTGGTCCTATTGGCTTCATCAGATCGTGATCTACAGCTTTCACTGGAGCGGTTTGCAGCCGAGTGTGATGCGGCCGGGATGAGGATCAGTTCCTCCAAATCCGAGGCCATGGTCTTGAGCCGGAAAAGGGTAGAGTGCCCTCTCCGGGTCGGGGAGGAGGTCCTGCCCCAAGTGGAGGAATTTAAGTATCTCGGGGTTTGTTCACGAATGAGGGAAAACTGGAGCTTCAATAGGTAGATAGGTGCAGCGTTGGCAGTGAATCGGGCGTTGTACCGGTCTGTTGTGGTGAAGAGAGAGCTGAGTCAAAAGTCGAAGCTCTCAATTTACCGGTCGATCTATGTTCCCACCCTCATCTATGGTCATGAGCTTTGGATTGTGACCAAAATAACAAGATCTCGGATACAAGCGGACGAAATGAGTTTTTTCCGCGTGTCTGGACTCTCCCTTAAGGTGAATCCAGACCGAATGCGTTTTCTACTGCAGGAGCGTCCGGTTTACATGCAAAGTCAATGGGGGACGCACCTCCAGGCGCCTCCTGGCGTCTGGCGTCACGTCGCGTGCGTGTTGAGCGTGCTGGAGAGCGTTTTCCGTGCACGTGAACCCGCGTCAGCCTCCAAAGCCCGCCTCCAACATGCTGAAGATTTTCGCCGTTCAAACTCGTGAACGCGTGTCCGACCAATCAGGAGAGTCGGGTGGAGGAGAAAGGGGGAGTCCGCTATGTGACGCGGAAACGAGGGGGCGGGGGTAATGCGCAACTATGTGACGTATTGTTTGTGGGACACAGGAAAGACCCGCGAGGTCGTGTACTATGGAAGAGAAACTTATTGTAGCTGTGTGTTCGCGACAATTCCTTCACGACCAGTCAAGTCTGCTCTACAGGGACAAAAATAAAAAGCTCCTTGCCTGGCGGAGTGCAGAGAGGAACTCGGTATACCGGTAAGCTCCTCCCCCCCCCGCCGCCGCAACGCAGCCACAATTTCACGTTCTGGTTTGGACACCACTGGGTCCAGTGCGTCCACTTGCGTGCGTGTTGAGCTTTTTTGCCGTTGAAATCGCGTTCGGTCTGGATGTACCATTAGAGATAGGGTGAGAAGCTCAGTCATCCGGGAGGGACTCGGAGTAGAGCCGCTGCTTCTCCACATCGAGAGGAGCCAGTTGAGGTGGCTCGGGCATCTGGTTAGGATGCCTCCTGGACGCCTCCCTGGTGAGGTGTTCCGGGCATGTCCCACCGGGAGGAGACCCAGAGGAAGACCCAGGACACGCTGGAGGGACTATGTTTCTCGGCTGGCCTGGGAACGCCTTGGGATTCCCCTGGAGGAGCTGCTCCAAGTGGCTGGGGAGAGGGAAGTCTGGGCCTCCCTACTTAGGCCACTACCCCCGCGACCTGACCCCAGATAAGCGGAAGAAAATGGATGGATGGATGAGATCTGGCAGCAAGCGGCAGCGGTGTTCTGTGTTTATAGGTTATTAATAAAATTTTCTAAATATAAGATAAATAACAGGGAGCGCTGGCCCTGCAGCCCACACAGCAGATCGGCCCACTGGGAAATCTCCAGACCCTCCCGTAGCCACGCTGGGCCTGATTTTAATTCACTCATTCCTTTTAATTTTTTTAAATTAATAAATTTTATAAATAAGTAAAAATAAATCAAATGCATTCCTCTCAATTTCAGTCATGCTGTCAACGCATGAGGAAGAAGAGATTGCTTGTCTCTTGGGGAAAACAACAAACAAAAGAAAAGGCCATTAACCCAGACCAGGTATGAAGAAGGGAATTTAACACATTTTGTGTTGCATAAAAAAAACAGTTTGTTGCCAGCCAGTTAATTGTGAAACACAGAGTACGCATACGCAGTCGTAAAAATGTATCTTTGCACGGACATGCTCTGCGGGCGTTCACGTCAAATTTAATCTAGTACGTGTGGACCTCAGCGGACTGAGGTACCCTCGAGTCTGGGGAGCCCACCCATCCATCCATTATCTTTTACCCACTTCTTCCATTTTGGGTCACGGGGTCGCCGGTGCCCATGTCCATCAATCACAGTGCGAGGGGCAGGGTACACCCTGGACGGGTCCCAAGTCCATCACAGGGCCACATAGAGACAAACGAGACAAACAACCATTCACTCTCTCACTCTCACCTATAGAGACAATTTAGAGTTACCAATCAGCCTAACATGAATGTTTTTTGGTCTCTGGGAGGAAACCGGAGTGCCCAGAGAAAACCCACGCATGCACGGAGAGAACATGCAAACTCCACCCAGAAAGGCCCCCGGACCAGGATTTGAACCAGCAACCTTCTCGCTGAGAGGCAGCAGCTCTACGTGCCACCGTGCTGCGTCTTTGGAGCCTTTATTCCTAAAATAGTTTATCTTTTGAAAGCATTTTTTTAAGCCCAATGCCAACCCCTCCCATTCCCAATTTCTCATTACCCTTCACAGCACTAATGCACTTCTCGGTCACTGAGAGTGATTCCCAGAACAAAGATGTCCCTATTTACTCTGAAGTCTTTTATGGCCTTTACGAAAAGACTCTTCAGAGTTGGCAGACTCAAGTTTAGACTTCCTGTAAGAAAAATTAGAGTGACTAAACAAACTCCATCATTGATAAGAGACAATGTAGAAAGAGAGTGAAGGGAAAGTTAGGCCGGGGAGACAAGCGGAATGAGGAAAAGCAGAAGTGCCAAAGGGTTGTCCAGGGGGAAGACAGGACAGCAAGGGAAAATCCCTCATCTTTCCCTGGAGTGTATTCTCATTTACAGGCATTCCTACAAAATGACTTGATCAACATGAATGAGCTGAAAAGGTAAGTAGAGATTTATGGGCATGAAAAACAGCTCAAGGCCGTAGGCACACACTGGCAGGTGAAACTCAACAGAAGAAGAAAAATCTTATTTTCTTTTTCTTTTGCAGTGAACACAAGAGGGTGAAGCCAATGCTGTTCCACAAATAAACCGCACACATCTACTGTCAGTGTTGTTGACAGTTGTGATAGCATCAGACTGTTGGTTAATTTTGGTTAAAGTCTCGAAAAGATATATGCAGCGCAAGATGTAAAACACACACACACACAAACTGAGGCTGTCAGATAGAGAAGCACGCGCAGGAAGGGAAAGTCCCTGTAAACTACCCTCTGAACCTCAGAGCAAGGTATGTTGAGAAACAGCCCAAGGCAAAGCAGGCGGGGAGGGGTGATGGTCATGTGACTTCTCGGAACACGGATACTAAAGCGTACATAAACACACAGAGACGTTTCGTTTGTGTTTGTGCATGCACATACACACACTTTTGCACACATACAAAAAAAATGCATGCTAGGCATCAGGTTGTGCGTTAACATAAATATTACTGTATATTACAGTATTTTATTAGCTACACCACAACACCTACAGGTGTTTAAAAAAAAACACATTAAATCATCCGAAAATACTGTCACATCTGCAGCGCTGAGTTTCAATCACCAAACCCCACCAATGTAAGCACAACCCAGTCAGCTGTCACAACAATAGCAAAAAGTAGACTGTGTGTATCTTTAGGCACCCTGATAACATGACCAACGTGGGAGTATCAAACAGCTGTCTCCTAACCAACGTAGTGGAAGACAAATCGTGATCTGACACTTGCACTATTGTTCAACAACAGTACTGATAGTAACACTCAGTCAAAAAGTTCCACATACAAAACCACAGAAACTCAGGATTTGTCATCAATATTGGGAAAAGAAACAACACCTCTGTTGTTTAATTTCTGTATTTTGGATGTTGGTCAATGCTGGAAAATGTGCCCAACCTTGTTAACTAAAATTTATGTTTTGAAAAGTAAAAAAAAAACTTCCCTGGCCTCATTTAGATAAGTGCGTTCTTTGTGCCTGGTATTCAGTCAAAACCACACAATCTGGTAGGCAAATGACTGTGATGGGACTTGTGCCTGTAAATATCCCCTTCTGGTTTTAATTGCACATGATATAGTGTGTGTGTGGTGGTGGTGGGGGGGTGATGAGAGAGAGAATCTGTTGCGTGCAAGCAATTTCATAGACAGGGCAGACACAGGATATCACAAAACCTATGTTGTCAAGCTTCAGCGATAAGGAAAAAGAACAACTGAAGATAGCAGCAGCATTATTTCTGGTAAGCATGCCTGCAGCGTCCTGTGTGGTGTGAAACCCCAGTCTTGAGAACTGCGGCGCTGCACAGCTCAGGTGCTTCTTTTGGTTGAAAGATGAAAAAGACACAGCTGGCAGAGAGCAGATAAGCAAGGCACTGAGGTTAGGACAACAAAAGAGGGTAGAATGTGGAAGCGTCTGGTCAAAAGCAGTGGTTGGGACAGCCCTGGGTTAGGAAACGCTCGCATTCCTTGTGCACATTCCAGTCAAGATACTATCTCTTACTCATCACATGAGATTGGTAAGCAAGGAGTTGAAGAATAGCTTAACTTTTTATCATGACATCGACGTCAGTGGGTGCAAACATCCATAACTCATCCAAGACTTTATACTTCCGAAGAATAACACAAAACATCTATTGGAAAATAACGTGATTATTCACATTTATTTCACTAACTGTAAGATCCTGAAATAACCTGTGGGTGCAAGGTTCAAAAAGGTTAATGGGAGTCACTCTTTGTACCTATCTAATCGTCTTGGCATTCCTTTCATGAATGCTACACCCTACCAAGAAAATTCCCTTGCCATAGGGAAACCGACTGACAGAAAATTGTGCACAAAATAAAACAGAACACTGGAAAGCACACACCGTCCTTCCCAGAATGCACATGGCTTTGCTCTTTTGGCTAGAACAGGTGGAGAAACAAGGTAAATTCCACTTCATTCACCTCAGCCACCATGACTGTGACAATGTTCAGTAGCACATTACAAGGAAAGGAGGAAGCCAAGGCACTTCCTCTTTAATTTTCTTCCATGTTGCTGCTGTCAGAAGGGTGAGGCAGAGGATTTTACATGCTGATGTTGAGGTAGAATTCCCTAAAACTTTTATCTAACATTCTGTTGACTCTCTTTTTAGAGTAAATAAGACGATGTGCATGCACAATATAAAAGTCATGATCTGTGTATTTTGAGATGCGCCATCATTTTGACATGTGCTTCACCTGACGGAGATGGTTGTAGATATCAAGGTCTCTGTGAGCCCACAGCAAGAGTTCGATGAGTTTGCAGACCATGGACATTTCCCCCTGCACCACAGCTATATGGAGAGCTCTGCAGTGGAAACAAACACAACCATTTTAACTCATGCAACAAAAGAAGGGCATTTATCAGGTTCACATCTCTATCCTGACAGACAGGTTGTTGGCATAAGAAGATAATTAAACATGTGATATGTCTTTCACTGCTTTATAATGATGTACTGCAGCTAAGACTTAACATAGGAGATCTCCTCAAGTGGCATCAGTAGTATTAAGGCTCCTTTAACAGACACTTGAATTGAGTGTGACTTAATATTGCACAAAGAAGATTATTACAGTTCTACTGTTTGTCATCAAACACAAATCAAAAGCAATAAAAAAGCAAAGAGACACAAAAAAGCATGGCATTCAACTCAAGACATATAGGGCACATGATCTAGAGTCTGTTTTCATAAAGACACAATAGCTGATTGCTTGTCAGCATTTTGTGGACAAATATTTTAATCCCTTTTCTTGTGACTCCAACTGAGGAGCCAGATGATAGAGGTGGTGGTAGGGCTAACTGACAGTGAGGTGTATGCAATACTGAGCAGATTAATGACAGGAGAAAAGCAACAGGGTTCTGGCACGTCTTCTAGCTCCAGGCTAGCGTTCCGGTGCGATGAAAATCCGGCAAAAGAAAAACACCCTGAGAGCCGCCAGATGTGTTTAGTGCAGATTTCCCCATTGAAAGTGATGCACCACGACATGCTAATGTAGGTAAAGGTTTTGACAGTTTACAAAAAGTTCACTTCATCTGGCATCTGCAACACACTACAATATACCTAAATATGCCCCTTTAGGGAAATTAGCTTATGACTATAAATCTTATGATGCTGATTTAGTACAGTTTTATTATGACGTTCAACCTCCCAGGACCTGGCATCCACATATGCAAGAGTTCAGGTCTTAGCAGGTTAAAGTTGCATTGCACTGAGCACCTTGCAAAGGTTTTAAAAAAAATATTAGTAAAGCACAGCATTCTTTGAAGGAATGCATACAACCTGAGTTTTGGACTAAGATTATTTTGTGATGAAAAATGACAAAGTTGCAACCGTTTTTGTGAAACTTTGAAAAATAAAGCTACTGGTATGTGCAGTGTCATGCGACAGCTGTCACATTCAGAGTGTGTGTTGTGAATGTTCCTCAGCTACAACTGCACCAAAGTGTAGTCTATTTTTTAATCTACCCTCCCTTTATTTATACAGGTAGTCTCATTGAGCCACGAGAACTCATTTTCAAGAGAGACCTGTTTAGGGAGCAGACGGTGGGGGTTAGGGGCCTTGCTCAGGGGCCCAGAGTCGGGTGAATGAGGGTGGAGGCAGGTGTGGGTGTTTCACCTTTTTCCACCCACTTTTTTTTATGTTGTCGGTACCGGGGCTTGAACCGGCGATCTTCCGATCACAGGCCCACCATCTCTAACCTTTGCGCCACCACTCCCCTAAAGTGTAAAAAAGTGTAGTTCATAAATGAATTAAAACCACATTGGAGTGGGCCTTACAGTTTTTACGGATCTATGTGTGAAATAAAATGGAAAATAATAAAACAGAGAACATAAAATGCACCTTTCAGTACTAAAGACATTTAGATACAAAAGTCACCATAGTCAAGTGAAGGTTCAGTTGCATTCTCATGGGGAACTGAACCTCTAAATTTCAAAGAAACCCTGACAATATACAGTATGTATTTTCTCTCATTTTGAACTCCAGCCTTGTGGTCAAATTGAACAAGATAAAAAAAATGTTGTTGATTGAGTGATGAGAGGCAGAAAATACATTTTAATGCACACTCTCCTTTTGACAGTTGGACCATGAAGACACTGGCATGACTCATGGCTCTTATCGCACACCCTTATCATGATGAAAGGGGAAACCACTAGATGTGGTCTATACGCAAGGCAAAAGAACATACACGGGCCAAAGTTCAAGACTGGGGACGGCGAGAAAATGGGTGAGGGGATGCTGTCGAAATAAGTTTACCAGGTTTTTTTTTTGTTCTTTTTTTTTTTTCATTTTTCTTTCTCATACCATCAGAAGCAGCTTCCAGTAAGAGCCAGATTTGTTTTCATGTCACATCCTGTTGTCAGTGACAAGAGCAGCAGACGTTCTCCTGTGTCTTGCTTGATGTGTTCTGAAAAATCTTGCCAAAAGGCTGCTTGGTTTCTAACAGGGGCTTTTTACAGGTTTGCACAGTCAGCTTTATTCAAAGGATTAGCCATCGTCTAATACAACGTATACAGCAATAAACAGATACAGTATACTTTTTGATAATAAAAAATAATAGGTAAATGTACTTTTTCACAAAATATGTGGTCAGAAATTAAGTTCAGTTGCACTTGCAACACTTCAAAAGATCTGTTTATATTTCTGTCTATAAAGAAAAGTATAAAAAATAGTCTTGTCTGCTGTCTTTAAATATAACAAAGAAGGTTTTGGCCTTTATTGGTCACAGGTGGAAAAAACAAAGCCTCAGTTTGGTGTTTACGTTCAACAATAAAAAAAAATGAATAAATGCAAATTAAACTGTGTATGCACTTTGTATTCTTAATTACTCAACAGATTGATTGTTAAAAATGATAAGTTACAGTAACGAAGAATTGGAAGTGCAACTGCAGCAAGCAATCTGATGAATTGCTCCTGATTTCAAAGTGAAAAGCAGAACCTTTGTGTGAAAATTGCAAATGACGGTTCTTTCCTCAGTAGATCCTTGTTCCTGTAAGTGACCTCAGCATGTTAAAAATATTCTGTACCAGTAGAGAACTGGTCAAAAAAGATGATTACAGTTTCTCACACACCCCTTCTGGCCCGTCATGTCCCAGCATGCTGGCATGTAACAATGACAGGTTGTGTAGCTATGACTCAAGCAGAGATTTCCTACATCAATCTGGGCCTGGAGAAAAGTATTGCAGAGTGATGCTCTGGTGCACAAAGACAAATGCCAGCTGCAGCTTGACCTGGTGAATAAATATTGCATCTAAACTTAGCTCAAGCTAAAAAGAACTGAGCTTCCCAAAGGCCTGAAATCACCCTGAGCTTCTTGCTGCACCCTTTTACATCAGCATCCGTCTCTCTCTTTCTCATAAGATGAAACTGAACTGCTTCTTCTTCCTCGAAGTGGGGGTGAACCAGAGACTGAGATAACCCCAGACACAGAGGTGCTGACGCAGACAGGAGTCCCAAACCTGTTGTGCTAAAGACAGCCCTAATGTGTGTGAAAGAGCGAGAAAAAGAGGGGAAAAAAAGACAGAACAAAAGGGAAGAGAAGCGACAGCACATATGTGGTATCCTGTTTGGTATGGAGGGTGAAGGTGCAGTCAGACCGATGGATGAGACTCAGGTCTGACATGTCCAGCTGAGCAATGACGTAATGTGTCAGTTCATGTGAACAGGAAGTTGACGGTTCAGTTAAAAGGAAAGGCTGTAATCATTTAGAACTGAACAACTCCCAGAGCATTTTTATTTTATGTAGTAAACAAGTCAGATAAGGAAGTAGACATCTTTCATCCATCCATCCATTCATCCATTATCTTTACTTGCTTCTTCCTTTTCTGGTCATGGGGGGGGGTCCACTGGTGAGAGGTGGAGTGTGCCCTGGAGGTCTCCAGTCCATCAGCCTAACCACACATGCACAGAGAGAACATGCAAACTCCACGCAGAAAGGCCCCCGGACCGGGATTTGAACCGGGGCAACCTGCTCGCTGAGAGGTGTAAGCTCTACCAACTGTACCACCGTGCCGCCCAATAACAAAGTCCAAAACTAAAAATGATTCACGACAACAGAGAGACACAAGCAGCGTTCAGATGTTGCCATGGAAAAGTGTAAACAAAAATTCTGCCACGGTCATTGGAGATTTTTATGAGTTCACTTTGTATGTGAATAATGGTAGGAAACTGTCAGTGAACTAAAATATTACTGTTGCTGTCTACACAAAGCTAAAATATTTTAGTTTGAGTAAAATAACAAGAAAAACTCACGATGCACAAGTTGGGCCTCACACGTCATACTGCACATTAAAGACAAACCGCTACCTGTTTGGCTTGAGAGAACTACAGTATTCATGCAGTTTGCACTTGACTAGACCTCAGGTGCACTTCTTTGAGGTCATGGATTAATAGAAAAATTCATAATTAGAACAACATTTTTTGAGAGGTCTAAATGCATTGTTTGGCCAATGGTGGACATTTTCTGTATATTGCTTAAAGTACAGTAATAGTTTTCTCAACGGATTTATTGGGGGTGGTCAATTTTCAGTCCAGAACATGTGGAGTTAGCATGTTCTCTCCATGCATGCGTGGGTCTTTTCCTGGTACGGTACTCTGGTTTCCTCCCACAGACCAAAAACATGCATGTTAGGCTGATTGGTAACTCTAAATTGTCCCTAGGTGTGAGTGAGAGAGTGAATGGTTGTTTGTCTCGCTTGTCTCTATGCCACTCTCTATGTCTCTTTTGCACAGTGACTGCTGGATATGGGCACCAGTGACCCATGCAACCTGAAAAGGAAGATGCGTGTAAAGATAATGGATGGATGGATGGAGAAAAACAGAATTAAGTTAAAATATCAGGTAATTAAAAAAGATAACTCTAGAAGAAGTCTCTCTACTACAAACAGCTGTGGCTGAGTGGTTAGAAAAGTCACCCTCCATTGGGAGAGCTGGGGTTCGATGCCACCACCAGTCAGTCACATGTTGAGTGTCCCTGGACAAGACACTGAACCCCTCATTGCCTCTGATGTGTGTCCCATTGGTGTATGAATGTGATAAAGCACTGATTAGTCTCTATAAAATGATTTGTTCACATGAGCTTTGTAGAGATAATGGATGGATGGATGGAGAAAAACAGAATTAAGTTAAAATATCAGGTAATTAAAAAAGATAACTCTAGAAGAAGTCTCTCTACTACAAACAGCTGTGGCTGAGTGGTTAGAAAAGTCACCCTCCATTGGGAGAGCTGGGGTTCGATGCCACCACCAGTCAGTCACATGTTGAGTGTCCCTGGACAAGACACTGAACCCCTCATTGCCTCTGATGTGTGTCCCATTGGTGTATGAATGTGATAAAGCACTGATTAGTCTCTATAAAATGATTTGTTCACATGAGCTTTGTAGAGATGTAGTAGAGTGCTGTATGTGTGTGTGGAGGTAAACGCAGGCACAGATTGTATTGTTGAGTATCTTGGTTAGATAGAAAGATGATATACGAGTACAATCCATTTATCTCAACATTGAATTTTAGGTGCAGTTCATTAGAGAACAATTCCTATTCCTATACTTGTATTCCATATTTTTAATTTGTAATGGATGAAATTTAGCTACTCTGCTAATTCCAGTGTGTTGAAGTTGGGTTTCTTTTGTTATGCCGTATTGTTTTTCATTATTAGTGTTGGCAAATATCTTAGATCTTTTAGTGCACTGTTTTGTGTTTGTTTAGTGTATATCAGTGTATATCTTAAATCCTTACTGTTTCTTTTTACATTTGACATTTAAAAAAATGTTGGATGTAACTGGGACCCAGTGTAAATAATTTTGTTCCACCTCATTTACCACATGTGATGGACATAACAATAAACCTACTTGAACGTGAAGTTCTTAGAATATTGATTACCAGAAGTTTTGCTGTATAAGTCACAGTTTTTTACATAAATTAGCATGCCTGCAACTTATACAGCGAAGCGACTTATTTATGTCCCCCCCCCCCCATATTTATAACCCAATTTTTGTCTAAGATCTGACGATTTCATTCTTTCTGACATGGAAAACATCGAACACTACCATTATCAGCCACTAGAGGATCCTTGACCAATATGGCAAGCCAAGTGTTTCATTAATAGATAAA
>JBBPBX010043863.1:6141-24149 GCA_038048925.1 Garcialebias charrua
GGAGGGGGGAGGTCCGTGAGGGGGGACAGGGGTCCACGAGCGAGGATACATTTTGATTTGGACTCGGAGAGGCCCAGCATTCAGCAAGGCTCAAAGGTTCATGACCAGGAATTTATCTCCAAAGAAATAAATGTTCAGATCACTGGAAGAAAATAATGTGTTTAAAATCATCAGTAAGTTTGGAGCAGGAAGTAAAAGAGACCGCACGATGTTGGAAATATGATCTAATATGGAGCACCATCTCATATTAATGAAGGGTCGATCTACTTTAATTCAGGGAATAGGTCTGTGGAAATGTTTGGGAAATGATGTTAAAATAGTAAAGTCAATACAGTATATGTTCAAGAAAATGATAGACTAAATTTTTGAAAAGATACGTATAAATTAGTTTATCTCAAATGTACTATATATATGGAAAATTGTGATTAGTTATTTGTTATATTATTCATAGATGATTGTTGTTTGAATGGACTGTTTGAGTTAAATTTTGTTGAAGGGGCAGATATATGATTTTTTCTTCTGCTACCTTTCATTTTATGTATTGTTTACTATTATCATTTGGTTTGTAAATTGTTTTTGTGTTTTAAATATGAAATGAATGAATAAATAAATAAAATATTAATGAAGCTGGTCCTCAGCTGTTCTGTCCAACTATCTGCCTGATGAAAATGTTGAAAAATAAACTTCTGCTACCTGAATATACCATACCATACCATTTTATTTATAAAGCACTTTAAACAGGAACAAGTCCACACCAAAGTGCTGGACAAACAAACACGCAACAGGCAACACAGACAATGAAGTACAACACGAAAAACATAAAAACATTGCAGATCATAAATCAAACGATCCAATACAAATCAGCTGGCATTGAAAGCGATGGAGTAGTAGTGAGTTTTTAACCGGGATTTGAAAACCGAGAGGGAGGGGGCCTGTTTGATGAGCAGCGGTAACTCGTTCCAGAGTCTTGGGCCTGCTACAGAGAACGCCCTGTCACCCCTGCGCTTAAGGCGAGTTTCTGGAACTATTAAGAGTACCTGATCCTCTGACCTCAAAGCACGTGGAGGGACATATGGGTGTATCAGATCCGAGAGATAGGCGGGGGCGAGACTGTTCAGCGATTTGTAGACATACATGAGAATTTTGAATTGGATTCGAAGATGAACCGGTAGCCAGTGAAGGGAGGCCAAGACTGGTGTAATGTGCTCTCTTTTGCGTGTGCTGGTTAAAAATCGGGCAGCTGCGTTCTGAACCAGTTGTAATCGTGCAATGGTGGCTTGACTGACGCCAAACAGAAGGGAATTGCAGTAATCCAGCCTAGATGTAATGAATGCGTGAATCACTGTCTCCAGGTTGTTTGAATATGTATAGCTGTTGAATGTACTGAATCTGTAAAAAAAAAAAAAAGACCCAAAAAGAGTTGCAACATTAAATAAAAACAGAATGCATTTACATTTATGAAGTCGTGTTTATACACTGTGGAACACAGAAAACACACCAAATGTGGAAACTGACTTGATGTGGGGCTCAGGATCGATACCACAATGTAAACACAGTTCACCATGCCACAGCAATGCTGACTAAACCTCCATCTTGCAAATAAGAAGACGTATGTGAATACCATCCAGACAATGTATTTTTCATGGACAACCTTAATTTCAGCAATACAAAATGCATCCATTACAGCAGTGTGGCTTCATGCCGGGTACACACCAAACGCGTTTTGAGCAGCCAAAGCAGCCAGTTTACATGCAAAGTCTATGGTGGCCGCGCATCTAGGAGCAGCGCAGCGTGCTACGGCGCGTTTTGAGCAGTTTGAGCAGCGCGCAAGGTAGCGGCAGGGTGCGGCAGCTCCTTTTCCGTGCATGCGGCACGTCCAGAGCAGCGGCTGCTCGAGTTCAACAAATTGAACTTTCACCTACTTTGGCTGCTCGCTGCGTAGCAGCAACCAATTGGGAGAGACTCTGCTATGTGATGACGCAACGACGACGGAACGGAAGTAGGTGGGCACCGCGTGACGTATTAAAAGAATGGACGAAAAACACAGCCACCATTTTGCGGGTAAATATGGAGGAGAAACTTATTGTCGCGTTTGTGGAAAACCGATTATTTCCACCATTTCAGAGACAGGAAAAAAACAAACCCGACCGGAAAAGGACCAAGACGCTCCTCCCACTGCGCGTCTTCAGACGTGTTCGGTGTGAACAGACATCTGTTGACAAGCAGCCAACACCGCTCGTCGGGAGCGTTTTTGCTGCTCAAGACGCGTTTGGTGGGAACCCGGCATTATCAGATGTTGAACAGCTAGATTCCATCAGATGTTGAACAACTAGAGTAGATGTTGAACAACTAGAGTCCTATCACATGTTGAACAACTAGATTCCATCAGATGTTGAACAACTAGAGTCCTATTAGATGTTGAACAACTAGAGTCCTATCACATGTTGAACAACTAGATTCCATCAGATGTTGAACAACTAGATTCCATCACATGTTCAACAACTAGATTCCATCAGATGTTGAACAACTAGAGTCCTATTAGATGTTGAACAACTAGATTCCATCAGATGTTGAACAACTAGATTCCATCACATGTTGAACAACTAGATTCCATCAGATGTTGAACAACTAGAGTCCTATTAGATGTTGAACAACTAGAGTCCCATCACATGTTGAACAACTAGATTCCATCAGATGTTGAACAACTAGAGTCCTATTAGATGTTGAACAACTAGATTCCATCACATGTTGAACAACTAGAGTCCTATTAGATGTTGAACAACTAGATTCCATCAGATGTTGAACAACTAGATTCCATCACATGTTGAACAACTAGATTCCATCAGATGTTGAACAACTAGATTCCATCACATGTTGAACAACTAGAGTCCTATTAGATGTTGAACAACTAGATTCCATCAGATGTTGAACAACTAGATTCCATCAGATATTGAACAACTAGATTCCATCACATGTTGAACAACTAGATTCCATCAGATGTTGAACAACTAGAGTCCTATTAGATGTTGAACAACTAGATTCCATCAGATGTTGAACAACTAGAGTCCTATCACATGTTGAACAACTAGATTCCATCACATGTTGAACAACTAGAGTCCTATCACATGTTGAACAACTAGATTCCATCAGATGTTGAACAACTAGAGTCCTATTAGATGTTGAACAACTAGAGTCCCATCACATGTTGAACAACTAGATTCCATCAGATGTTGAACAACTAGAGTCCTATTAGATGTTGAAAAACTAGAGTTCCATCACATGTTGAACAACTAGAGTCCATCAGATGTTGAACAACTAGAGTCCTATTAGATGTTGAACAACTAGAGTCCTATCACATGTTGAACAACTAGATTCCATCAGCTGTTGAACAGCTAGTGTGCGTGTGGTCATTGGTGGTGTAGGGCGGTGGCCGGGGGCGTGACTTCGCTTTGGCGGAGCGCTGACTGGTCGGTCTGTGTGACATTTGCGGTGGGGGTGCTGTGTGTGTGGGGCGGTGCATATGTGGCGTGCCAGGGCTTCTCCGGGCCTGTGGTGCAGGGCTCTGGTGTGATGGGCCGGCCTTCCTCGGCTGCAGCTCCCTGCTGCTCTGGCCCCTGGCCTGGGGCCAGCTTGTGGTCGCTGTCAGGTGGGTGGGGCACATGAACAGCCTGACAGTGGCTCTGTTGGGCTGTCTGTGTGTGCCTGCTTATGTCTCAGGTTGGGTTTTTGGTGGTCCCCTCTCTTGGATATTGATCCAAGAGAGCCCCTCATGGGCCCCTCATTTAATGTGGGGTCTACTTCCCCCTGTCGTGCCCCCTTCCGGTGGCGGGCCCCTCTGAGGCCGGTGCATTGGTGGCTCTTGGCATCTGGGCTGGGTAATCGGGTGTGTGCCGGCCCGCCCTGCATGGTGGCTGCCTGCTGGGGCCTGGGTGCCCTGGCTCTGTTGAGCCTCGGTTGGGGGGTGGTATGACCTCGGGACTCAGTGTCCATGCCCAGATCTACTCTGGGGGTGGGCGGGTTGTCGGCGGGGCCTATAGGCTCGTTGCTGCAGCCTCTTGGGATTTCTGCATTGTGGTTGCTGGGGGTCACTCAAGGCTTCCTTCTGCCTCTCTCTGGTGTGGTGCAGTTGTCCCTGTTGGGGGACTCCTGGGGCTCCGGGCTTGGCGAAAGCCCCAAGCATATGTGCCCCGCGCTTATCTCACTACGCCACAGCGGGGCACAACTATTAAACATTCTTAAGGGGAAATCTTATAGTGACAAGCATGCTCACACAGGTGTTTAGACTCAGGTGTTTATCAGATACACACTCAGTTGGGTTGTGGTGGCTACTAAATACATCTTGTATCACCATGTACCGTATAAAATACTTTCTAATGATGTATCATTATACTGTAAATGTTTTGTTGTGGTTTCTGTTTTGTCTTTTTTTCTCTCCGCAGGTCTAAAGGCAGACTTCAACGATGTTGATGTGTGTTCTCTTTATACCTCTCTCTCTCTTTCCTATACTCATATCGCTTTCTTTCTCTTTTACCCCTTCTCTCACTTTTTTAGCTTTGTTTTCTTCATCCCAGTGTCCATCTTAGCAAATTCTAATAAAAAAATTTTACCGTTAAAAAAAATAAAAGGAGAACAGAGAAATGATTTGTGGTCACCACCTGCAGAATCACTCTGGTTATCTTGCTCATTTCCTCTCATTGCACCTGTTGTGTGTTCCATTTGCACAGCAGCAGTTGAAATTGATTCACAATAAGTGTTACTAACTGGTGACATTAAGTTGTGACTGATTTGGCGTTACATTGTTTTGTTTAGGTGTTGCCTTTGTTTTTTTAGCAGTGTATATTTGATTCAAAGACAAAAGCAAGCTTTCAGTTGTACTGGGAACATGTCCCGATTGGGTTTAAATAGTGGCAAAATGAATCTGAAGGTTTTCTTACATTAATCATTAAAGCTAAATTTCACATACACAAATGCAAATTGTTGAAGAGAAAACCAGTTATTATCTCTGTTTTTTTATTGAGTTTAAACAACATTTGCTTACCTTCAACCACTCAAAAAGCAAAAACAACAATATGGGCTTAATTGTTCCCATGGTATTGTGGAAGATCTGTTGAATTAAAAGTTGTTGTTTTTTTTTTTACATGAGGCTATTTGGCACATAGGGCACATTTTGTACAATTGTTTTCTTCCTGCAGGAGCAATATGACTGTCATATTCCTCTTATTTTATTTATGCTCCCCCTGGCTATCCTTCATTTATTGCTGTGTTCTTGTTATTCTTCAGTGCAAATACTGTAAAGTTTTCTTGGGAAAAAAAAGAACTGTTTGCTCAGATCCGGCAACTCAATCTCTGCCCCTAAAAGTCCAAAGTTATTGTGCATTTTTGGTTTGATTATTTATTAAAACTGCAAAGAGAGGAGACATTGCCCAGTCTGTGGAGTGGATATTACGGCTGTAGCAGGTGCACCAGCTCGTGCACACACTCCTGTCCAGCAAAGACATGGATGGCATGAATAAATATGTTTATGGCAAGCCAAGTGGCCCATTAATAGCCAGACATGTGGTAAAAGTGGTTATTAATGGGCCACTTAGCTTGCCATGCTTTATGCACAGGAGCGTCTCCAGACAGCTCTACAGAACGCGCACAACTGCTGATGTGAACTCACGTACGTTTCAGATATAAAAGCTTAGCTAAAGTAAAAAATAAAATACGAGGGAAATGTTTGATGTGTATTATTCACATTAATCACATATACAAAACGGCACTTCTTCCTTCAGCTTCTCCCTTCGTCAGGGATCGCCACAGCAAACTTGTCGCACGAAGACTTGGCAATTGTTTTTACGCCGGATGCCCTTCCTGACACAACCACCGAGCTACCACAGCCCTCTGTGTGGAGCCTCAAAACGGCATAATTTGTCAAAATAACAGCTATCAAAAAGACAGTTCAATATACTGTCATTAAAAAAATGGATTTAAGGGGGGAGGACCAACAAACTTCCTCCACTCACCCCCACCCTCCATTTGCGTTCTAGCATCGATCAGTTTACAAATTACCGGTAAGCCCCAAGTTTACATATCCAATTTAAGTTTTATTTGTTCAAGGCAGTCATATTTGTCCATAACTTTATTAGTAAGCCTGAGAGTTACCAGATCCAAGCCGGATCCTAACAAACTGGAAGCACCCTCCCTGTTGTAGCAGGATCCGGCTCAAGCTCTGGCGATAATGGTCCCATTATCAGCAGATACTGTATGCTGGAACCAGCTGTAATTGTACAATGTATCCAGCAGAGGGCGCATGAGGACCACTTTCAGGTCATGGATGTTTACTTAAGTTTCACTTTGATGTTCAGCACAGATGAAGCAGGGAGCAATACTGTGTGGTGTATTTTACACAAGTTTATTTTAACTTATCTGTAAAATAAAATAAACATCCACAATAATAAAGTCTCTTCCTCAAACTTGCTTGTCATTAGAGCTCTATGTGCCTCTCAAGTTAGCAGCTAATAGTGTGGGCATGCTGTCCTCACAACGCGTGATGTGAAGCTAGCGATTAAAATAAGTCCTCAGACAAGGCTTGCATTCTTGATTTTACTTAAGATCTTTTATGAATTTGTAATCAGACAAATGTCTCCCGAGGCACCAGTGTGTGGGGCGCTTTTATGTGTATGAGCCGTTTTCTCCCTTATTACCAGAAGTTCTTGTTTTACGGGAGAAGACATCAGATTGTTCTGTGGTGCGCACGCTCACTACCTCACGTGCTGTACCTACAATATGATGATCAGACGTCTCACTCCGATTGGAAATCAAACTCAAAACATTAAACTTTTAGCTTTTACTTCAACTAATTATTAACTATGTACTTATCACCTCATTTATGTTACTTGTATAAGCTTATTGTCTTTGAACAAAAGCAGCTCAGTGGGACTAATTAAAGTTGATTAGCTTAGCTTCATGGTTGCTAACAGCTATGCATGCTAAATAAACAAGCTCTGCTCCACTCGCTGTTTACTGAGATTCTTGCGGGTGGACAAAACTCAAAATGTTTCAGCCATTATATCGGTTAACAGCGGTCGCCTTATCTTCCCAGTATTGGTATCGCGATAGCCAAAATTTCCATATTGGTTGGGCTCTATATTTTGACCACCACGTCAACTTTTTAGATGCTTACAGCATCTCATCAGGTCAGTTTCTGTTCTTCTATCCTGCTGCTGACACTCCAGGTTCCTCTTCCTCTTTCCTCAGCTCAGCCTAACAGAAACACTCGTCACGCTCCAGTCTGAGGGATCGGCTGAAGCAACAAACAATTTCAGACACTTTCCAGTGAGAGAAAAACACGACAAAAACAATGAAAATGTACTAAAATTTAATCATTCATAAAAGCTGGAAATCATCTGTGACAGGGTAGAAGCCATATTAGACGTGGTTTAGTACAATATATCTGAAGCTTCAAGACACAAATCAGAACGCACCTGTTCCCCCCACGAGTCTGTAAAATACTCATTTCTTTGACTTCATTATGCAAAGATGGAAGTAGAATATATTATGGGAAATATGGAAGGCTTGCAGCTCTCAGTATAAAACAAAGTCACTTAGGAAAGATGTAACCAAGACACATCCTGTACGAAGGACTTGTTGACATCATCATGGACACTGTTAGTGCAGAAATGTTTAAGATCATCAACATTTCAAACGTCACGTCAAAAAGTGATGTTACTGTTTAATAAAAACCTTTTTAGTTCCCATATATGGATCTGAATCCACAGTCCCCTCTTCTACATGAATATTTCCGGAAGAAAAGACAGCTTAGAGATGAGGAAAACTGTTGTCAACACGCTGACGATACAAAAGAAGTGGATTTTCTTTGTCATTAAAAGCAGAATATTTCTTTATATGTGCCTTCTGCCATTTTACAAGTGGTGAGGTTTGACGGTCAGCCTTTTTCTAAAACGCTCTGGAGAGGACTTGGAATGCTGGCATCATCCATCTGGAGACAAGTTTCTGGAGATAAAAATAAATCAAAGATGAAAATAAACCACCTGTGAGTCACGGGCTCGTCGTTACAGGTGACATATGAACACTACACACATCAAGAAAACATTTTAATATTGAAGAGGTTTGGTTCAAAACACAGGATTTTACCCATTTTGTTACATAACTGGCACATTTTCTGTCAAACTTGGCACAGCCAAAGTGAAACAGGAAGTGACATCACAGGGGAACTCTTTAAAAGGGGAACTTCCTGTTCTTTGTTCATTAAAACAAGCTTATTTTAACTTTAGATTCTTCTCTCTGATGAAGAGTCAAAATAATCTGAAGAAAGTTTGTTTTTGTAGCCACGCTCTGCTCCCCAGTGACATCACTTCCTGTTACCGTGCAGCGCTTCCCCACCATTATACAAGTGGGTCAACCTGCCCCATCCACTGGACTGTGCGCACCCCCTGACGGCACTGATGTAGAGCTAAGTTAGCGTCGCACAAAACAGGCGTGATCGCTAAAAAGCTTAAGGCAGAGCTCACACAGCCTCTTCGCTCACGATGAACCCCCCTCCTCCCACAAAAAAAAAAACCTGTCGTACACACAGCTCGCAGCTCAGCACGTTCCATTATCTGTGAAGTTAAAAAGCGTTAACAGCTCGTTAAGCTGCACCGCCATTAACAACTCTTTCAGTCTTATATCTTTGTGTTGGTAAATATGCATTTAAATACCGGGATCTCATTTTAAAGTCACATCCAAACACGACGCAGACAACTCTTCCCCCCCTCTCCTTTCAGTCATGAGAGATCAGCGGTGGAGAAGTTGCCAGGTTTATTTTTAAAGCAGCCAGTCAGTCAAGACTGATACATGTTTAAATAAAAGTTTTTAAATAATCTTTCTGTGTACAGTAAATATGTGTTTGAATACCAGTATCTCATTTGAGCTTAAACAGGAGCATTAAACAGAACTGGGGAGACGGGAGGAGGAAAAGACAACAGGGAGGGAGGGGCTATTCTTTTTCATGTGAGCACGTGCTGAGAAGAACCACGTCAAATTTATTTTAAAAGTACATTTAAAAACAGCAGTTGTTAACAAAAGTGTTTATCAATAAAAATCAATGGTACAAATGTAATGAATATTTAACTCATTCACCATAATATTTGTCTTCCTGTCACATGACCTATATAAGTCTGGGTTTTACCGATAAATAATTTTAAAATAATTTCAGTAAAGTACGTGTTTGACACTGTTCTGTCCAGTGATTATGCTCAGGTAGTTGTTGTGTTCACGTTGAAGGTATAATGGTTGTAACCATGAGTCAAACAGTGAAGCTTCATGATGATCTTGCAGTCTGTGTTGAAAGTAAACTACAGTATACTGTACTGTATTCTGTGAAACACCACCTGCTGGCTGATTCTTGTACTACAAGGAAGGTGCACACAGCCTGAGCAGTGGGGGCACAGGTCCTGACGATGAACAGTGGACGTCCACAGCTAAATAACCAGAGCAACTTATTTATGTACAAAATTATGAATGAAATGAAAAATGATTCATCTTATATTTAATAAGTGCAGCTTAGAGACAGGTGCGTTCTAAAGCCTGACAATTACAGTAAGTATAAACTTATCTATTGCTTATTTTAAAAGTCCCGGCTCAAGTAGTCAAATGTTGTGAAGACCAGTCTCACCTGGAGCACCCGAGCCTCTCAGAGCAGCGTGCAGCCTGACTTCTTTTTTATCTTCTTTTCCATCGGCGTTTTCCTGTTGATCTGCCGCACCAGATCGTAGAAAATCTACAGAAACATCCATTAGGATTGTTAATTTAGTCAAAGAGCAATAAAACACGTGTTTAGCCTCTTTAAGCTGGAACACGTGGCAGGCATGTTTGTTTTCCTTTTCTCTCCAGACTCCTCCTAATTCAGACTCACCCCTTTGATAACTAAATATGACAAGTATCCAGCTCAAAGCTCAACATGCAGAGTCCTGAGCTGTGTCAGTAAAACGTGTTTGAAATGTGTTTTGTGTGGACTTAGTGCTCACCTCATTAACGTTGATCTTTGATTTAGCTGAAGTCTCTAAAAAGGCACAGTTGTTCCACTGACGGGCCAGATTCTGACCCTGCTCCTTGCCCACCACGCGCTCGTCCTCCAGGTCGCACTTGTTTCCCACCAGGATCATGGGAACCTGATCCAGCACAACACGTGATGTTACACACAGACACAAGGCTTTCCAGACATTTCACAATAAGACAAAGGACAGGAAGGGAACTCTAGCAACCACGAGTAAACCTGCAGTCTGAGAGTGAAGTGCTCTGTTAGGAAAATATGCAACAATAAGATTTGTAATATAAGATGGAGCTAGGTTGTTGAGAGCTTTGTAGGTTAGAAGATTTTGAATTTTCTGAATTTAACAGGGAGCCAGCAGCACAGTAGCTCAGTGTGTGTTGCCTCTCTCAGCGAGAAGGTTGCTGGATTGACCCCCATGACTGGAAAAGGAAGGAGCGGAAAGGATAGATGACAGGGAGGCGATGGAACTGGAGAAATATGATCTCTCCTCCCAAAATCATGTTCCATTGATGTTTTATTAAAGCGCTGCCCGTTCTATTTGGACAGAACTCGTGCATCCTAATCAGACAAAAAGCCTCCATCAGTGAGCAGAACAGAAACAACTGGAGACCTGCTGTGAATAAAGGAAGCAGCTCGTCCTTCCTCTACAGACGAAGCAACAAAGACTGAGTGTGGCAGACAGGATCCAACATCTCTGACAGGTCCTGCGGTCAGAAGCTTTGCCCCGCCCCCACAGCGTGACACAGGTTAGTGTTGGGGGGCGGTGAGGCCCTGCCAGGTAAAGATGAGAAGATGATGGTACACTTCAGTCCTCATGATGTCCCAACATCCAGGCTGAGGACTGTTTGTGTTTGATGTTTAAACTGTTGTCAACACAAACACCTGACGCACACAAGAGACTCATTTAGAAGATACACTTCAAACTAGAACCTGGAGCTGCAGCTCACATGTTGAATTTGGGTACTTTATTCCAATAATCCATCCAGGGGAGTGGTGGCACAGAGATTAGAGAAGGTGGGCCTGTGATCGGAAGATCGCCGGTTCAAGCCCCGGTACCGACATCATCAAAAATGTGGGTGGAGTAGGTGAAGCACCCACACCTGCCCCCACCCTCATTGGCCCCACTCTGGGCCCTTGAGCAAGGCCTGTAACCCCCACCATCTGTTCCCCCGAGTGTCCTAGATGGAAGCTCCCTGCTCCACACAGAGGGCTGTGGTAGCTCGGTGGTCTATGGTTGTGTCAGGAAGGACATCCAGTGTAAAAATAAATATAACGGCCAAGTCTTTGTGTGCAGGGAGCAGCCGAAAGAAGAAGAATCCAATAATCCATCCATTAACTTAATATTCAGACATACATGTTCAAACTAGAGATGCATAATAAGAGACAAACTTGCAATGTGTGATAATATTGTTTATTGTTGCTATGACGACCCAGTTTCCTCCCTTTGTTTTCTGTCATCGTGCGTGGGCAGCAATGCCCATGAGATCATTGGACTGACCAATATAATCATTCATTAAGAGTACAAGCCGTTCTTTGTTTATAATATTTGTTATAACTGCTTAACAACAATCCACAACAACTCTCAGGGAACTGTAGAAAAACATCGGAGTACTTAATAAGATACTGGTTAGTACCCTGATGCATGCTCAATAATCCAGGTAGAAAAATCTAAAAAAAGTTAAGTCTGGTCCTCTGGACATTCAAAAAACAAAAAATAAAATAAAATAATTTCTAAAAAAAATAATAGACTTTTTCAGTCTGAGGAGCTGTTGATGATGTTGATCTTCTGTGCTAAACAGCCAATGGCCAAAAGGATGGCCCAGCACAGAAGATTAACATCATCAGGTCAGGACTCTGTGGTCTACACTCATCTCCAGGTCAGAGGTCACTCTTTCAAGGATGAAGATGTTCACATCCTTGATAGAGAGGAACGATGGTTTGAGAGAGGAGTAAAGGAGGCCATCTTTGTGAAAAGAAACTGTCCATCATTAAAGGACAACACCCACCATGACAGTAACAATTCACCATATTGGACAATTACTGTAGTAGAATATGATGTCTATTTTCATTTTTGCAATTGGGCCAGGCGAGCGTAAAAAATAAATAAATAAATAATAATAAATAAAAAAACGAGTCCCGGATGAATCCGGAAACCCGGCCGAAGATTGCCGAAGTGTGAAATCACGTCATTGAAGTCTCCCCCTAAAAAGGCAGGAGTGAGTTCGCCGTGGAGGTTTATGAGAGAACTGCAGTTGATCGTGTCCTACGTGGATGCGTGATCTCTAAATATTTCCTGGTGCAGTTGTGTGTACAGCTGGACCAGCGCTCCGTTTTTATTTATTTATTAGAACTTTTTAATAAGACATAACACCGCTGCGGTTAAAACGCTGCTCTCACTCACTCCTCTGCCCGCTGCCTCAGAGCCAGCCGCGCGTCTTCTCCCGGCTGCGTTCTGCTGGTCACCTTTGAAGTTCCTTTGCACTGTGGTTAAAACTGTTGCTGCTCTCACATTTGCTCCTCTGCCCATGAGAGGAGCCAGCCGCACGTCTTCTCCCGGCTCCTCGTTCCTTCGTGGTGCCGACTCAGGCTCGGCTCCGTATCCAGCCTTGCGGGGAGCACGCGCGCTCAGAGCTCCTCTGCGGCTGCCTTTTTAATTCTGTACTCCCGACCTGGCTGTCAGGTCACGGGGAGAGAATAAAAAGTGGGTGCACGCTCAGAATATGACATCAGTGAGTGACCGCGGGATTAATCAACATGCAGATTTATTAACAAGGGAATATTAAATATGTTTCGCTTTTTTTTCCCCTCTGAGCAGCGGAGGAAGGTGGTGCTGTGCTGATCAGCAGACAGTTGTACAATTATTACTGAGGAAATATTAAAATGACACAACACGACTACTTGTAAAAGTCTGACGTTTGTCCCACACATCGTTTTTATTAGTTGTATTCTCTGGTCAGAAGTTGATGCATGCTTGTTATAACTCCGCCTATAACTCCAAGGCAGAAACTTCAGTGATGTCAATGCCCATATATGGAGAGGGGCAGATTTTCCCGGAGCTGCATGCTAAAATCTGCTATAAATCATGAAATAACACATTTAGCTTTATTTCTCTACAATATAAATAAACGCTCCTGTTTTATTTTTAAATAAACTAATAAATATTAATGGCGATGCAATTTGAAAACATGGTGGGTGTTGTCCTTTAAACAGCGGTGGAGGTCTCTGGGTTCAACTGTCTCCCTGCTAGTATCACTCAGCCCTCTGTGAATAGCAAACAACCATCAGGGTGCTAACGATCCATCGTCAGGCTGATGGTCCTCCTTGATCATGTGAGCAGCTGGTTTCAGCTGTCATCAGCCAACTGGTTGATCCACTGTGAGAGGGTGCTATTTATAAGACTGAGCTGAATACAGCAGCTCAGACTGAGGAAGTCTTTCAGACGAAAGATGAAACGTTTCTACTTTTTTTTTTCTTTTTGAACGTCCAGAGGACCAGACTTAGCTTTTTTGGATTTTTCTACCGGGATTATTGAGTATGCATTAGGATATAAACACATGCTTAAATTATTTTCTGAACAACGCCAGCAACACAGCAGCAGGACTGGGCCATATCACATTGTTCACGATAATACCGGTAAAAAAAAAAAAACTTGCCCAGGAAAATAAATTACATCATGACATGCTAATTTCATGACGTAAATACATCAGTGTTTCTCCTACCATTATACAAGCGGGACGTACCGCCACAATAACAAAACCGAGCGCGCCGAACTACCAAACCAACCTGCACACCCCCACCCCCCCAAACACCTGTCGGTACTGGCGTAACACCAAGTACACGCAATACTAGCTAGCTAAAAAGCTAAAAACAAGAAACGTGCAGCTCAGCCGATCCCTGCGGGGACAAACACGCGCAGGTCTGTCTCTTGAGTTCCACAGTCCATGGACCAAGAACAGAGACAGGTGATCAAAGACAGAGCATCAGAGAATCATTCCTGCAGGAACAGAGGAAGCTGAAACACCAACAAGCTTCAGGGTCAGCTGATCGCCTTGTTACAAGTTCTGGAAGTTACAGCTCATTTAAAGGCAACATATATATTGTTATATGTTACATTTATACTCAACAGATCTTATGTTTTATTTTATTTAGTTACGGTATTTTGGGAAACGCCACATGCACTTGTTTCTGTGGTGGATTTATTGATCTATATTTTGACTTTTTCAATCTAAATAACAGAAGGATCATTTTTATACTATGAGACTGAATACTTTACTAAATAAAGTAATTTCAGTAAAATTAACCCTTGTTCTTTTAGTTTTCATATAAAACTGCAAAGCAACATGTTTGTCAAATGAATTAACTATGATTTCTGTTTTTTAATATCAAAAAAATTATCGTAATTGTCAGAATGCTCTGAAATATCACACTATTATATTTGAGCCATATCACCCACCCCTACACAGCTAGTAAAAATAATACAGTAACCTACCAGGAAGTCATTGATTGCCATGATCATTATATTTATATTCCTCCTGCTGCAAGCTTGTGCTCCACAAAGCAAAAGTTGCTCTGGGCATGCAGGGGAGTCCCTCCTCACGGAGAGGGGGATGCCCCCCTTCCCATTCTCTCCTCCCCTCCCCGTTTAATTGGTTCGACTGTGACCTGTTCGCCAATTTCATCCATCATCTTTTACCCGCTTCTTCCATTTTGGGTCACGGAGGTTGCCGGTGTCCATGTCCAGCAATCACAGTGCGAGAGGCGAGGGACACCGTGGACGGGTCTCCAGTCCATCACAGGGCCAATTTTCATTGTGTTTATCATGATCATTGTAATTTCATTGGTCAGATTTTTGTAACCTTTATTTATACAGGTAGTCTCATTGAGTCACAAGAACCCTAAGAGAGACGTGTGTTGGGCAGCTCTGAGCACCCAGGTGTGATGAAGTTAAATGTTTTGGTGGCAGGAAGCTTGCTAGCCCTCTCTCCCCCAAATTAGCTGCAGCATTGTATAAGCCGTGGGGCTCAAAGTGTGTGGGAAAAAGTAGAGGTTTATAGTCCGGAAATTCCGGTATTACAAATACTTTCCACAGCAATTTCCCCAATACAAAAATAATTTAAAAACCGCCTTGAACTCCTATCTCTGTGAATAAATCAGGATGTTTTTCTTGATTTAAGGTGGAAAAAGACAACAGGCTGAGCAGGAGAATAACCTGAACCTGTGGTGGACCTGCTGAACTGCAACAATACTTTTTATTCTTACTAAATCTGTTAGACTGCAGGTGAGACACTTATTATTAGAGTGGAGATATTCCAAGTCCTGTGTGAAGCTCCATCACTTCATGATTCCAACTGTAACAACTCACAGGGCCTCCTGCCTCGTCTTCGTTTGCTGTAGGTTTGTACACGAAGACAACAAGTTTTAGCTGACATGCGTGTTAAAGCTCCCTGTGTGACATCAGCGTGTGCAGAATTATTCAAAGAGCTCCACGTGCACGCTGGTCCCATCACAACAACAAGAGTTAGGTTTCCTTCATCTCAACAAACGGTTCATTGTTGTAATGTTGTAACTGAAGTTGTGTCACTGTAGAGCACCTTTGCTTTTCTTCCGTTTAATTTAGTCACAAATTGTTGTTTCTCTGGTCTTTATCTCTCATTGTTTTTCTTCTTTTATTGCACAAATGTCTGAATACTCAACTAACTGAGCCTCATGTTGTTCGTATAAAACAACAAAGTGATGCTGACTTAAAAAGAGTCAATCAGGGATTTAGGGATTAGGTGTGTGTGCACTTGTTGTGTGTCGTGTTTGTATCATTTGGTGCACATCTTGTTCCCAAAGGTCCAAACGACTGATATTTTTATATTTTACTCACGTCCTCGGTGTCTTTTACTCGCAGGATCTGCTCCCGGAGGTCCTGCAGGTCGTTAAACGTGGACTGTGCTGTGATGGAGTAGACCAGAGCGAAGCCTTGTCCGTTCTTCATGTACAGGTCCCTCATGGCTGTGAACTGTTCCTGCAGGACGAGAAGAGACAACGTCAGTAGATGTTCTCTGGGTAACATGTTCCATCCGGTGCTCGGGTTCGGAGACGTACCGTTCCAGCCGTGTCCAAGATTTCCAGCATGCACTGCTGCCCATCCACCTCCACTTGCTGTTGAGGAAATACAAGGAGAGAGCAGCCATTTTTAAATCACAGACGCTCAGAGGCCATGTGGAGTGAGTCTGACTCTACCTTTCTGTAAGAGTCCTCTATGGTGGGGTCGTACTTCTCCACAAATATTCCCTGAACGAACTGGACTGTCTGAAACAAACAAACAAACAAACAAACAAACAAAGAGCTGGTGAATGACAACAAAAACAGACCAAACAGCCCAACACAACCTGGATAACTTCTTCAATATTTCTGTTCTGAAATTACAATAAAACACTCTTTATGGCAGATGGAATAATAATTTATAAACTAATATTATAATTTTATAATTGTAGCTTTAGTCTATTATTCTTTAAAACCAGAACAGCTCATGATCAGTTTCAATCTTAAATTGTCCTGAATTCAAGCGCAGAACTAACGCCAAAATTACACCACACGCGTTGCGGCTCCGCCCCGCTCCGATCCGACCTCCGCAGCAAATACGCACCCATTATAATCAATGACAGAATTTACACTGGCTCCGCACGGCGGCGGCGAGCTGCGGAGAGCGGACGGCAGTCCGTCAAAATTAGAAATTTTTCTATTTCTGCCGGACGCCGGAGCTGTGCCGTAGTCAACTTTTGAAGATTACGTCGCACCAACAGGAAAAGGAACGAGCACAACTTCCGTATTTACAAAATAAAATCACCACGGGCGGACTAATCCTAGCTCTATACGGATTTATTTGTACAAAAATGCTTTCAAACTATCATTTATGACTACGCCTACAAACGCAATACAATAAATAAATAAATAAATAAAGTATTTTATTCTGAAATGTAATACATCACTTCCTGTTGCTCAAACCATGTCCTGTCGCTCATTTACGAGAGAAGATCAAGGCAGCAGTCTCTACTGTTGTTCTCCTTCTTCCACCGAATGAATTGTTTTGTTCTGACTTACTTATTTATCACTTGATTTATCGCGCGATCCCGCAAATCCCGCGCATGCGTCTCGGAGCGGCGCATGCAGGCGGACCTGAGCTGAGCGGAGGAAGTGGAAACTGGAGTTTGAGACGCTCAGCTGCGACCTGCGGAGCGGAGCGGACCGTATGTAGTGTAATTTTGGGGTAACAGAATAGTTTTTAAATTTTAAAAAGGTTATGTTTTACGTACTTCTTTACTAAAGTGTTGATTGAGCTTTACACACATTTACAAAAATTACATTTGTAGTACTGCTGAATTAATAATATTTATTAATAGTAAAATCTACTCACGGTTTTTAGTAAAACATAAATCTTAGTACATGTATTTTAATTTTACAATAAGTCAAATGAAAATCTCAAACTGATATAAACCTGAAAAGCTTTAATTTGCACAATAAACAGTAAAATGTTAAGATTTTGTACATTAGCAGATATTAATGCTACTTTAATTGGAAATTTGACACCATCTGTGCTGCTGATTATCCATACTGCTGATTGCTTGCCTTTAAGCTGCTGTATTCACACTCAACTGCTCACCATCGACTCATGTTCAGTCTGCTGTTTAATACACGTATTATATTATATTATTACTTTTTAGTGTATATCTTAGATCCTTGTATACCGTTTCTTATTTATACTGTATACAGGTCCTTATAAAAAAATTACCATACTGTATTGTGATAAAGGTCATTATTTTCCATAATGTAATGATAAAAATGAAACTTCATATATTTTAGATTAATTGCACACCAACTGAAATATTTCAGTTTTTTTATTGTTTTAATACTGATGATTTTGGCATACAGCTCATGAAAACCCAAAATTCCTATCAAACATGGGTAAGACTGCCGACCTGACTGT
>JBBPBX010043864.1:0-10427 GCA_038048925.1 Garcialebias charrua
ATATATATGTAGTGCAAAATGATGCATAGTTAAAACATGATGTCAGTGCAGCTTTAAACCCTTAGTCATCCATTTCTGATCCATAGATTTCTTCTCAGTATAATTTTTTAGCACCCAATTTTTACAATACAATGTCTCCAAAATGTTCATAAAGTCATCGTATGATTTATTTACATCTTCCACGTAAACTTTATCCCAATTTTGATTTGCTAGTTCAACACTTAATTTATCTAGAGCAGTTTTTGATGTATTTATAATTTTACTTTTTCTAGCAATTTTGTTCATTTTACTGTGATATTTTTTGTAGATTGTGAAAACAGGTAAATGATCAGTAAGATCAGTCTCATTAGAATGCCACTAACAACATCCCCATTTAAAGTATTTGTGAAAATATTATCCAGTATTGTTGCACTATGCGATGTAATCCTTGTAGGTTTCAAAATCAACGGATACAGATTTAATGTATGCATCGAATCAACAAAAGTATTAATATTATGAGAATTTCTTAAACTCCCCAGATCGATATTGAAATCACCACAAATAAACATTGTTTTTGTACAACCCTTTTCTAATACTTCTATGATTTTCTCTGTAAATGATTCAATATTAGAGTCAGGAGGCCTATAAACGCAACTTATTATAATGTTTTTATCGTTATTAGTTATTATTTCTACAGTTATCATTTCAATTTCGTCATCAACTATAGACATTTCATCAATTAGTTTACATTTTATATCACTTTTTACAAAAAGGGCCACCCCACTACCTCTCCTATTAATTCTGTTCCTATTATATAATTCGTAACCTTCGATGTAGGCATTTTTTACAGTTTCATTATTAAGCCACGTTTCTGATAATGCTATTATTGTAAAAGTTGATTTTAATTGTTTTAAATAATCCGATATCTTAGAAATGTTTGCATTTAAACTTCTGCTATTGAAATGAATAATTGATAGTCCAGGCTTAATTAAACTTAAATCTTGAAACTTGTTATCCTCATAATAGTCACAAACATCCACAGTTGGAAATAATTCTGTTACAATCTCGTCATTGACATTATAAATTTTTTGATCATAATCTTCATTCAACATCATGTCCAGTTATGTTCCTTCCACGACCGATACTTCGGTCCATTTCACTTAGATTATCCAAATTTATCCAATTCCTTTACATCCTTTATTATTTTGGCGTATTGTCCTTCTTGTGCTATAATCCAAACATTGCCATTTTTTGTCCAAGTCGACACTATTTTCTGTTTTTTTTAACAACCTTGCTTCCCTTGTAATATGGCTATTCTTTTTTGTTAAATGTTCATTAATGTAGACTTGAGTTCCACTTAATTTTTTTGTTTGCATTATCACAGTATTCCTAACCTTCCTGCTAATAAATCTAACAACTATAGCTGGTTTGTTCTTGTTAGATTTATTTGGCAAGGTCTAACACGTTGATAAATCGTCTTCGGTAATATTAATGTTTTAATCCTGTAATAAAGTTACCACTTGTTTTTCCAGGGATTGTAGGTCTTGATGCGTCGCATTCTCGGATTTAGGAAAGGACCTGGGTTTAACTTCCAAACCCGATATCAACAAGTTTTCTTGTCTAGCAATCCTCTCCATATTGTCCACTTTGTTTACAAGTTCAATAATTGTCTTATCCTTTTCAATTAGTTGAAGTTTGAGTTGCTTCACTTCCGCGAATAAGCCGATTAATTGTTCATAATTGGAGGATAGCTTGGCTAGTTCTTGTCCCATAAAGTTTATTGAATTTTTAATATCATCCAAAGTATCAAGACTATGCTCCTCCACAAGTTCCTTCTTCCCTTTCCCTTTATTTCCTTTACTTGCCATTATTCAAGTACTCACAAACTTAATGTTAGTTGTAAAAGCAGAAGACTAGGTCTCAGTCCTAGTTACTTTTCACCTTGATGATGATGACTTTCAGTAAATATTGAGGCCTGGTCTGCCAATTCATCACAGTCCGCCAAAGTCCACCGAAGTCTGCCGAAGTCCGCCGAAGACCGCCGACGTCCACCGAAGATCACCGAGGTCAGTCCCCCGAAGTCCGCCGAAGTCCGCCAAAGATCACCGAGGTCAGGCGAAGTCCACCATTAGACGAGACGAGGCTCAGCTTCAGGGCTCGCTAGCCTACTATGGCCGACAAAATGCTTCGCCAACTCCGCCGAAGATCGCAGAGATCAATACAAGACCGCCGAGACGAGGCCCAGCTACCGAGCTCACCAGTCAACCAATGCAGGCGCACAACCGCCGCCACAGCTCCCAGGTCTGAACTCGAAGACCGGCTCCAATGACCCGCCGGCCCAAGAGCGACAACCCAGTTCACAGAAGGCACCCGGACTGGGTAAGTCAGTTGTAGTCAGTTGTGGTCATGTTCCTTCTCCATACAACTTGGTTTTTAATCTTCAAGCATTCGAATACTGTTCGTCTGAGTTGTTTGTCAGAATTGTTTGCTATATCGAAAAACTACCCCGGAGCGTTACGTAACTTCAGCTCAACCTCCATAGCTTTGCTTCCACTGCATGTCCTGTCGCAGCCGCTGCGATATTCTGTGTTTATATGTTAATAAAACATTCTAAAAAATAAAATAAAAACACTGAGCGCTGGTCCAGCACACCAGAACACCAGGAAATCTGCAGAGCCTTGCGCAGCCACGTTGAACCCGAGTTTAATTCGCTCGTGACAAATTCATTCATTTCCTCATCATTTCAGTCATGGAGTCAGCGGAGGAGGAAGCGATCACTTGACTTTTGGCAAAAAAACAAAAGAAAAGTCCAGATCAGGGATGAAGAAGGGGAATTTAATACATTTGTGTCACATACAAAACAGTTTTGCATCGCTTTGCAATCCTTTGAACGAGAACGTGCGCGGCCGCTGGGGCTGGGACAGGCGGGGGCGTGGGTTAGGGGCGTGAGAAGCTCTGTTTTTATTGGCTGGTTAAAAACTCTGTTTTTATTGGCTGGTTAAAAACTCTGTTTTTATTGGTTGGTTAATTGCGGGTCACTGTGGGTTTTTAGAAATGCTTTTAGTACCACCTGGAGATGCAAGGGGACTATAGTTTTTTTCAGAGATTACTTGTCTAGCATCAGTCTGTCAGGCGATAGTGACAGAATGAAGAAATATGTTAAAAATATATTTTTAGAAAAGTTACATATAGAATAGAATAGAATAGAATATATCTTTATTGGCATATTTGTACCGGGGCACAAAATATTGCGATTGGCGCGCGCACCATCCTAAGAGGGACGTACGCACGGAAAGCCGCAGCAGAACTTAATCCGCGCCGCCAGACAATCAGATATGGAAAAAAAGGAACGTTACAGTGGGATAATCATTGGTATTCAAAAAAGAATCTATCACATTTTGTCTTAGGACATTCTATGATAAAGTCAAAAAAACTCTACCAGCTCAAGCACAAATAAGACAAAAGACATGTTGCATTTTGGTGGCGGTGCAAGGAGATAAGTCTGTGAGCAATTGTTCAGATAAGCACAGTCTACAGATGGGCTCAGCCGGCTCCATCTATAATATAATAATAATAATGTCACATTTGTCATCTGTGTATGTTTCCATACAAGACGAAATTAGTCTCTGCATTTAACCCAACCACCACAAGGTGGGGCAATGGGCAGCTATTGAAGCTCCCCTGCCTCTACACCATCTTGGCCNACAATCATATGTGAGCAGAGTGAACAGAAGGGGGCTCAGCACACATCCCTGAGGAGAGCCAGTGCTGAGGGTTATGGTGGAGGAGGAGAAGTTGTGGATCTTCACGGACTGTGGTCTGTCTGTTAAGAAGTCTAGTACCCAGTTACAAATAGAGGGGCTTAGTCCAAGTGTAGATAGTTTGTCTATCAGAGTTTGGGGGATCATGGTGTTGAAGGCAGATGTGAAGTCCACAAAGAGCAGACGCACGTATGAGTCTTTCTGATCCAGGTGGGTGAGAGCAGTGTGGACCACGGAAGAAATGGCGTCCTCTGTTGATCGGTTCTCACGGTATGCGTATTGATGAGGGTCCTCGTTGATGTTGACGGTTGCCTTGATGTGGGACATGACCAGTTTCTCAAAACATTTAGCGACTATCGGGGTGAGGGCCACTCACGGTATGCGTATTGATGAGGGTCCTCATTGATGTTGACGGTTGCCTTGATGTGGGACATGACCAGTTTCTCAAAACATTTAGCGACTATCGGGGTGAGGGCCACCGGTCTATAGTCATTCAGACCAGTCACTGTGGAGCTCTTTGGGACTGGGATGATGGTCGCGGTCTTCAGGCAGGTGGGAACTGACTCCAGTGCAAGTGAGGTGGTGAAGATGTCAGCCAGCACCTCACAGAGCTGGTCCGCACATTCCTTCAGAACTTTCCCTGGGATGTTGTCTGGTCCGGTTGCTTTATGAGGATTAATCCTTCTGAGACTGCCTCTCACTTCTGCTGCGGACACCCTGAGATGCTCTTCATCTGGTGATGAGGTGAGTCTGGTGCTAGCTGGTCTGTTTGGATCTTCAAAACGTGCATAAAAATTATTGAGGGCATCAGGCAGAGATGGGTCCTTGGGGCATTGTTTGTTCTTGCCTTTGTAATCTGTTATGCATTTATTGCCCTTCCACATGCTCCGTGGCTCTTGTGAGGTGAACTGTCCCTCAATCCTCTGTGCATATATGGCCTTGGCCTTCTTAATGCCAGCAACCAGCTCTTTCCTGCTCTTCCTCAGTTCCTCTGTCTTTCCAGACTTGAAGGCAGTGTCCCTTGCTGCCATCAGGGTGCGGACCTCTTTATTTAACCAGGGTTTTGTGTTAGAGTAACATTTAACATATTTTTTTATGGATACATTTTCAGAGCATGTGCTAATATAACCCAGAACTAAGGAAGCATAAAGTTCCAGATCCACTGAGCTCCCATCAGTAGCTGCCTCCCTGAAGACAAACCAGTTTGTATTCTCAAAACAGTCTCTCAGCATGGGGGTGCTACCTTGAAGCCAAACTTTTATCTCTCTTTGTTCCGGCTTAAAGCGTCTGAGTGGGGGAAGCTGTCTTGGGACCAAGATCAAAGAGTCGTGGTCAGAAGCCCCGAGCGGTGGGCGTGGCTTCGCCGTGCACGCCCCCTTCACATTCGTGTAGACTTGGTCAAGCAACAGCTTCATTGGCTTCCCATCACATCAATTACAAAATACTCCTCCTCACATTCAAAGCTGTCCACAACCTCGCTCCTCCATACCATTCGGACCTTGTTCACATTGCTACACCTGCTCGTACCCTCAGATCCTCTTCTTCTATTCAGCTCATTGTTCCCCTTGCTCGTCTTGTTACTATGGGGAGCAGAGCATTCAGCTGCTCTGCTCCCCAGCTCTGGAACTCACTCCCACCTGATATTCGTGACACACATTCTTTGCCACATTTCAAAGTCAAACTCAAAACTCACCTGTTTAAAGTAGCCTATGCACTATGATAGCAACTGCAGTGTCTTATTTTAATTCATTTTACTTGTTTTTTACTGTGTATACGTATAATATTGTGTCTGTTTTTATGATTGACAATGTAAGGTGACCTTGAGTGCCAAGAAAGGAGCCTACAAATAAAATGTATT
Source organism: Garcialebias charrua (assembly GCA_038048925.1). Taxonomy (NCBI): domain Eukaryota; kingdom Metazoa; phylum Chordata; class Actinopteri; order Cyprinodontiformes; family Rivulidae; genus Garcialebias; species Garcialebias charrua. The sequence continues at coordinate 5,599 of JBBPBX010043864.1, forward strand.
ATTATTATTATTATTATTACTAATTGAGACTTGCAAAACACTGACTTGGTCCCACCTCTGCTGTTTGGTCATACCCTGTAACCAACACCTGAGGTAATCGATGTACAACAGTGTTTATTCTGAAGGCAACAGGTTGCTTTGCACTTTAGCTGGAGGTATCAGAGTAATGGGGGGCTGAAGACAAATGCAAACCACACTTTCAGATTCTTATTTGAGAAAAAAAATCACTAATTGTTTCATTTCTCTTTTATTTTGCAGTTATGCACTACTTTGTGTTGGTCTATTTCACAAAATTCCTGGAAGGTGATATGTGACAAAATATGAAAAGGTTTGAGGTGGGAATACTTTTTCAAGATGCTGTAGATACATGCACAACCATTCATCTAATGCAAAGTCAAACGGTCTGAAAAGGTGGCCCAAGAACAAAATGCTCTGAGGAGGAAACAATACAACCTGCAAGTTTAACATCATCATCTCTTCTTGGTTCATTTTCTGGGTCCATTTCACTGACTATCACATTATAATTATAATTCCACTTTCCTCCAAATACAAATGTCAAAAAATTGCTATTATTAGATGTCAGTCAGGCAGAAACTAAATGATTAGCTCAGTTTTATCAAACTGCACCATAGTCTGACACATTTCCCTGTTACTAGCTCAATGGAGGGCAGCACGGTGGATCAGTTGGTAGAGTTGCTGCCTCTCAGTGAGCAGGTTGCCTTGGTTCAAATTCTAGCCTAGGGGCCTTTCTGGGTGGAGTTTGCATGTTCTCTCCATGCATGCATGGGTTTTCTCCGGATACTCCAGTTTCCTCCCACATTTCAAAATGTTAGTCTGATTGGTGACTCTAATGCTCTTTTCCACCCGCTTGGCGCAGATCGGATCAGATTGGTTCAATTCGGATCGGCTCATATCTGGTTGTGTTTCCATTACACTTCTGTACCCCTTCTGTGGGCGGGGTCCAGAATCCTACTCGTCTTACCACCTGGTAGCGGTAGTGTTCTCTCAAGCTATTTACTAGCCACCACTAGAAGAGGAACACGTTAAAGGTATTGTGACATGATTTTGTAAATTTGAATATTTGTCAGAACATATATATCTTATATCATTGAGCTCTGGTCGTTTTTGCATAATAAATTATAAATATATTTAATTTTTATTCTAAATTATGCTAATTTTTTCTCTGGTACTTGCTGGGATACGCCCCTAAAATTCCACGCATTCCCGCAATACGTCATCAGTGTGACGTGACACATCAGTGTGACGTGACAACGGGCAGAAGGCAGAGCCTTGCCAGTTTGTTAGGTGTGTTAACTGCTTGCCATACAGATTCATTTCCTGAAGGATCGCCTCTTTTATTTGTGTAACTTGAAAAATGCCGTCACGTTGTAGCGCATTTGTGTGTTCTAATATCAGCAGTGAACAAGTGAGCCTTCACAAATTTCCAAAAGATGACAAACTTTGTCAAGAATGGACCAGACAAGGACCGGTGGGTTCCAGGAGTCGTATGTCTGCAGCGACCATTTCACTGCCGATTGTTTTCAGCACCTGGTATAAAAGAATCTTTAGGATTACCAGTAAGATTCAGAAGACTTTTAAAACCGGATGCTATTCCTACTATTTTTAAAAGAAAATCTACAGAAGAAAGTCCCAGGAGCTACCATGTCGAAACAACGCAGGGACCATCGGAAGACTGTCCAGGAGATGAGTAAGTCTTTGTGTAAACATAATCGGAGGTGTGTAGTGTTTTAGATTATAAACTATTTATTTTACGTGAGTTCATGTTGTTTTACTTTATACACTTTGAGTGTATAAAGCCAATTATCACGGCAGATTATGTTTGTTCGCTGCTAACAAGCTAGCCGAATCAGATAGCTAACACAATAGCCGCGATACAGGCCACGTTGCTATGTATGTATTTTTAAATTATGTCTGCGCCATCAGGTAACATCTCGTTTCTTTCTATTCGGGGAGGGTTTATTAATGAGAGTTTTGGAAGATTTACTGTCTTAAAATGATATATCGCTGACGCGACCGGTAATAAGCCGAGATAGCAGCTAACAAACATTAGCCGAGAGCCCGGAGCAAACACGTTGCTAATGATGTATTTTTAAATTATGTCTGCGCGATCAGGTAACATCTGTAGTTTCTTTTTATTCGGGGAGGGATATTAATGAGAGTTTTGGATGATTTACTGTCTTAAAATGATATATCGCTGACGCGACCGGTAATAAGCCGAGATAGCAGCTAACAAACATTAGCCGAGAGCCCGGAGCAAACACGTTGCTATGTATGTATTTTTAAATTATGTCTGCGCCATCAGGTAACATCTCGTTTCTTTTTATTCGGGGAGGGTTTATTAATGAGAGTTTTGGAAGATTTACTGTCTTAAAATGATATATCTCAGACGTGACCGGTGTCAGGGACTCTTGTTAGCCAAGATAGCTTCTAAAAAAATTAGCCGAGAGCCCGGAGCAAACACGTTGCTATGTATGCATTTTTAAATTATGTCTGCGCCATCAGGTAACATCTGTAATTTTTTTATTCAGGGAGGGTTTATTAATGAGAGTTTTGGAAGATTTACTGTCTCAAAATGATATCTCAGACGCGATAGGACATGCTCCACCATTAAATGCNCATTAGCCGAGAGCCCGGAGCAAACACGTTGCTATGTATGTATTTTTAAATTATGTCTGCGCCATCAGGTAACATCTCGTTTCTTTTTATTCGGGGAGGGTTTATTAATGAGAGTTTTGGAAGATTTACTGTCTTAAAATGATATATCTCAGACGTGACCGGTGTCAGGGACTCTTGTTAGCCAAGATAGCTTCTAAAAAAATTAGCCGAGAGCCCGGAGCAAACACGTTGCTATGTATGCATTTTTAAATTATGTCTGCGCCATCAGGTAACATCTGTAATTTTTTTATTCAGGGAGTGTTTATTAATGAGAGTTTTGGAAGATTTACTGTCTCAAAATGATATCTCAGACGCGATAGGACATGCTCCGCCATTATTATTTAAATGCACGTTGGAGCGTGCCTTCCCGTTGTCACGTCAAGATGACATTTTGCGGAAATGCGCAGATTTTTAGGGGCGTATCCCAGAGAAAAAAACTACCATAACTTGGAATAAAAATTTAATATATTTATAATTTATTATGCAAAAACGACCAGAGCTCAATGATATAAGATATATATGTTCTGACAAATATTCAAATTTACAAAATCATGTCACAATCCCTTTAAAGGCTTTGACAGAATGTTGGGGAGGGGTGTCATGCTCTAATTGAACTACCTCATGAGCTGTAATTTTTAAACCTAATTCATAATCCTACCTTGTTGCCTTATCTGCCTGCTTTAAACCTATGTATTTTACATTTTAGTATAGATTTTTTACAATAAAGATGTATTAAAAACACATTTTATTATTTAGATATGCACAAGGTTCTTGATAAAGTTGCAAAACATCACACTGTGATCTTTGGAACTGCTTTTACAATAAACTACAGACTTGAAAACAATTTGGTTAAATGTTGTCCTTAAATTGTTAAGGTTTTTCTTTCATTAAATTTAAAAACATTAAAGTATTACTTATTAAATATTCAGTTTGTCTGCAAACACCTTGTGGTCCTCCTATAAGAGGTGGCTGTTGATGCCTGTGTCTCCCTGGTAAAGCTGCTGATGGAAGCAGAAGATGATGGATGGATGATGGATGGATGGATGGTGAAAAAGACCAAACACAGCATGAGTGGTGAGTTCAGTAGAACACGTTTGCTTCAGATCAGCTGTTCAAATCTCTGCAGGTTCAAATAAATGGTGCACCAGGTCTTTCAGCTGAATCTCTCAGGGGTCACAGTTGTAAAGTCGATAACTGAAAACTGTCCTTTCTGAATTTTTGACTGTTTTTGTCTGACTTCATCCTTCATCCTGTCAATATTTAAATATTTTGATAGAACTACAGTGAAGAAAAAAAACAACACTGATAAATTATTAAGCAATTATTTGTCTGACTTTACCCTGGAAACCAAAAAAACATAATTTTATAACAGGTGAGCAGATTCTAATAATCTTTTTCTCAGGATTCATTAGAGGTGAAATGCAAATGGAAAGTTTTCTTAACATCCAGTATGGATTTAAGCAAACACTATACACACTTAACATTGTAAAATATGTTTAGTAAATTAATGTTCAATGACACCACTTAAGAAAAAAACAGTTCAATAGGAAAAGTAAGAAGAAAAGCGGCTGTGGCGTAGTGGTAATGGCAGTCGTCCCCCAATCGGAAGGTTGGAGGTTCGAATCCCGGTTCCCCACACCATGTGTCGTTGTGTCCCTGGGCAAGACACTTAACCCCGAGTTGCTCCCGGTAGGACTGGAAGGCGCCTTGCATGGCAGTCGCCGCTACCGGTGTATGAATGTGTGTATGAATAGGTGGATGGTTGGTATTGTAAAGCGCTTTGGGGCTCCTCACAGGGGGCTGGAAAGCGCTATATAAATAAGCTCCATTTACCATTTACCAAGTGAAATATCTACAAAAATAAAAATACTGCAATACTAATGATTTTCTATCTGTTGTCTCATGGGCTTCATCCAGAAGAAGACACAAGTTGTTTACTTTACTGGACTCCTTTCTCTTGACTGGAAAATAAGAAAAAGGTGGTTAATCTAGTCTAGATACTGTTTTTAAATAAATGCATAAAACAAAGAACGTGATGTGGAACATGTGTCTATTCTTGCCAAACACAGAAGCTGCAGCGTTGTGATGCTATGACGAGCATCTGGGTTAGCTGGGCTGCCACAGAGATCTGTCAGCTGTAGACTCTGCTGATG